>JANTCA010082274.1:0-14436 GCA_024741275.1 Chironex yamaguchii | reverse complement strand
ATTATCACGATGATGGCACAAGTGAAGCTATTGCGAATCAGCTTAGCATGCAGAGATGACATTATCACGATGATGTCGCAAGTGAAGCTATTGCGAATCGGTTTATCATGCAGAGATGACATTATCACGATGATGTCACAAGTGAAGCTATTGCGAATCGGTTTATCATGCAGAGATGACATTATCACGATCATGTCACAAGTGAAGCTATTGCGAATCAGCTTAGCATGCAGAGATGACATTATCACGATCATGTCACAAGTGAAGCTATTGCGAATCAGCTTAGCATGCAGAGATGACATTATCACGATGATGTCACAAGTGAAGCTATTGCGAATCAGCTTAGCATACAGTCTCTCCTTAGTGTGCTTTTGTTTGCTTTGGCTCCTGTTCATTGGGTTGTGCTTTGGCAGTACTATTTCTACGTATATCTAGCTGCGTAAATTGTTTTACCTCTACAAGGAGGTTATATTTTAGCCGGCGATGATTTTTTTTGTCTGTTTAACTGAAAAATTTATTGAGGGATTTTGAGAATATTTTCAGGATAGGTCAGAAATAGGCTAATTTAGAAATGATTAAATTTTAGTGGTGATCCCGATCAGATCCTGTATTTTGTATTGCTAGTGAGGACATCTAGTAGGGATAATTCAGTTGCCATATTTGGTAATGATAACTTTATGATCTAGCAAGGAGATCATCTTAGGGAAAACCCATCTTGTTTGAATCATCATACTGGCTTGGCGGAGGTTTCCACTCTTGAAGTGCTTCTAGTGAACATATGTATCTAATCGTACATGGTCACGACATCGTTTATTTTATTCTTAGATATTGTTTGCAGTCTTTATTTTGTTTTTATGCAGGACGTGGATTGGCAACATTATTTATTGGTTTAGTTTTCCGATTAACCACTACGCTCCTGGCAATATTTGGGAATAGTCTCACAATGAAGGAGAGACTGTTTATCGCTATAGCATGGCTTCCCAAGGCGACTGTGCAGGTACTTTAATTGTGTGATCAAATGTTTATTTATCTACAAAAAGCAGATTTTATTTCACCAGAAATGATTTAATAGATGGGATAATTGTATCATTTTCTCAGTTTTAGGAAAACACCTGGAAAGTGTCACCTCGTCATAAGTGCGATTTGCTGAAATGGTCTGTGATAAACGTCATTCATCAGTTTTTGTGGATTTCCTTGTCAAATTATGCTTACTCTAAATAATAATGCTTTGTTGCTTCATTTTTCTCTTTGTCTTTTTCCTTTCTTGTTTATGATTGGCTAGTTTTGATACAAATTTCATATAAATAGGTTGCCATATACATAGACTTTCTTTTCTGACGTTTCATACTCTGAAGAGTGTCAGACTAAAAAAATCTTTTCAGTATGTTTTTAGCGCAATGTCGCAAATTGTCAAGGGTATTATGCTTACTCTGTGTCCCAAAGATGTCGCTTGCTCTTTTTTTAGAAAACATTCTCGTGCTAAAACTGAATTGATTGACGTTTTCATCCAGGCTATCTATTTATATGTTAGGACTATGATCTGAAGTAAATTCGTGTTAATTACCGAGAGCCAGAGTATGAGAAGATTGCACTTTGGTCTGAGTGAAGTAACTATGGGGCGGTTCAAAAATTGCGTAACGCAAATTTCGACCATTTGTCAAACCCCTCCCCCCTTGTCACTGATCGTAACATTTGTGCCAGCCCCCCATTTTGACATTAAATGCCATTCTCCTCCCCCCCCTCACATACAGTTTTTCTTTGTCTCTCCAAATCATCCCTTTTCTTTTCCATATCATTCTCTTTAATCGGCGGGTAGGCTTCGCAGTCTGATTGTCTAATTTTTATTGTGAAGTTGGTACTTATTATGATCAGCCATGTTTAACTGAGCAGTAACTACCGAAAGTAAAGGCAAGACATTTCAAATCACAAGCTTTTGTTTCTTCCCCTTGCACAAATTATTTGAAATCAATCGAGCACTCTAATAAAACATTACAATGCATTACAGTCAACACGAAACTGAAATGCAAACTAGGCCGCGCAAAATTCCAACACAATTTCAAATATTATTGCAGTGTTGTTTTGTAATTATGTTCGAAAGATTGAAACTTCGATGTAGAATTAAAGCCATAACAGCGTAGGAAAAGAAGAGTATGGGAAGTAAATTTTACATATTTTAAAAAGCTAACTATCTTTTGTTACATAATATGTACACTGAGACCCCTACCCCGTCAAATTATCATACGAAAATGTCCCAAAAATTGAGTACCCCCTACCTCTAATACGTTACTTTAAATTTTTGAATGACCACTCTATACTGAGCAACACTTTTATCCTTTGTTATAAGAAAACCCCTGATGATCAACCCTCAGTATTTCTCAAAAGTTTCTTACTTCGTGTAATAGGATTACATCGAGCTAAAACAAAAATAGCGGAAATAATTACTGGCTTTGGTTATTTATTGCAAGCACAGGGTTTATATATAATCACAAGTATAGGCTCAAAAATGTAATCTGGTAATCATGCTGATTTCGAAATGTGTCTAATAACAAAACACATTCCATTAAGATTACGATTTTTAAACACAATGCTTAGGTGTTTTGTTGTGTTTATTTTTGCTTTGAGCGTAAGTTGTAAATTTCAGATTTTTTGACTTATCTGTAAATTGAAGATGACTGTAGTTTAGTCGAAACGTGTTTTGAAAGCGGAAAAAGTCTTTGTTCTCCTTAGATACATAATTATTCGCCTATCCTCTTCATGCGTGTGTCTCCATCCTTCCCTATCGGCTGCAGAAGTCCGTGCTTCATGCCAGGTTTGCCAGACCGCATCCTTTCTCTCCTTCTCCACTTTACACCTCCATGTCGTCCTTGGTCACCGTTGTTGCCTCCGACCCCTGGGAGCCCATCCCGTGGTGATGTTGCAGTCGTTGAACGGTTCCCCTCCTTCTTCTCCCTAACGCAACAATCAATGGTAACATCTGCACTCTGTCTAGCAGCTGCTTCGTGGTTATCAGGTCTTCCCACCGTATTGTCCATATTCACCCACCTCCTTTGTTTCGTTTCCAATTCTAGCAACCCGTAGAGCAGTAACAATAAAGAATTCTTGGAAACGTGAACAAGTGCTGTTTTCTTGAGATTGATTGAGAGTTATATATATTCATTAAACATGGGTCTTGATGTAAATGCCTTTCTTTGTATATATATTTTGTATATTGTATGTCATATTTTTCAAGATCAATACTCGTATTAATGTCCTAATTTTATGCTTATGTAAATGTAAAATACTCTTTATAAAAGCTCCTGAAATACATGAAGAAGGCAAGATATTTCTAATGCAATAAGACACTTCTTAGACGAAATTTACACTAATCTCAGCATTAAAACATTCACTTATTAAAAGCAAATTATCCAAGGAGTGTCACTAATTACGCAGATTAGTGTATTATTGATTATGGAAATAGAATGGCCTCGTAAGTTTCCATTTCTTAACTAAGGCAATAGTTAAACTGAAAATCATCCCTGTCATTAAGACAATAAATTGAGCGCGATTTCACAAAGTTTCTAAGAGTCTGTGTAAACTATAAGTATTTGTGAAGGACTGTAGAACATCTTAGAAACTATATTACATAGTATTGTTTCGGAGGTCAACTACGTTTTTTATTTGTGTCGTTATGTAGGCTGCTATTGGTTCCTTGCCGCTTTTAGTTGCACGAGAAAGAGGTTATTCTGGTCAGTATCAAGAGAGGCTTGGCAGAGAAATTGTGACAATAGCAGTTCTTGTAATTCTCACTACGGCGCCTATAGGAGCTATTGGCATTGCTTTAGCTGGTCCAAAATGTTTAAGACGACACAGAAAATCCCCCGAAGGAGATGTGGGATGTCCTGAAGTTGAAGAGCATTTAATGGTCGACGTAAAAAGCTGATGGAGGTTGCTCTATCAAGGTGCATTGCATTGGAAAGTATTTGTTTTATGTTAATCAATCTTGTGTTTAAAAGTATAATGCGTTTTGGGAGTTTCTATTAAATGTCCTTACCCACACACGATTGATTCCTTTAAATTGGAAATTATGTCTTGGTCATGAATTTGATAGACCTCCAATTGATCTATTTTACGGTGAAAAACGATCAATGTTAGCTTTAGAAGGGAACAGTCAGATGGGAGTACATTCAGGGATGTGGTAGGGTATTTCACCCATAGGTGGATTTTCACTTGGGTACTGTGGTTCCTGAGTGTGATAATTTACCAACTGTGACACTACTACCTTGAAACGTGATCAATATCACCTTTAAAAGGGAAACATTCAGATGGGAGTTATTTTAAAGAGACGTGGCAATATAATTTTATCATAGGTGGAGTTGACCCAGAGTCCTCTAGTTCATAATTCTGATGGTTTGACAACCAATACACCACTACCCAGATTTTGAACTCAGGACGTAGTTTGCTTGTTTATGATATAAACAAGTTTTCTTGGATTTTCCTTTATATAATACTGACTGGAGGTTTTGGGACAATTTGATGCTATGTGTACAGCAAGGCTGCGTTAAATTGTATTGACTAAAGTTTGAATACAGTATTGTTCATTTCTGCATTCTTTTTAAGGAAGCACTACTCCCCCTGATAACCACAATCTCTGAGTTTCGCTGTGGTGGTGATATTTTGCAAGGGTATCACTTTGGCTCCCTGTTTGGTATCGTGTGACGTTCTTTTTCCATGACTGACTGACTAAAACCAACTCGTTTGTTAAGAATATTTGTATCTTGCTATCTAGCTTGTTCTTTGATAATCAAACATCAAGGATTCACTCGAGGAAAAAACACTGTGTACTTAGGTAATCTTATGTCATCCTACACTCTAGTTCTCGTTTATGTTTACACTCTGAGAACTTCTAATCATAACTGACTAGGACATAGCACACAATACTGCTTAAAGGCCAGTTTAAATGAAGGTTGGGTTACCCTCCTAGGAGGAACACTCTCCTCTTTTGATTTTTGTGAGGGTTTTTACATGTCAGGTGGGGTCCCCTAGGGATAGGGTCACACTGTCAGCTAAGCAGGGTGACCCTCCTAGGAGGGCCAGGCTATTGTTTACTTAAGCCATGTAAACACTTAAGGTAAAGTGACCCTAGGAGGAGGGTTATCTCGATTTGATATCGATGACGTGTTTCGTATTTCGCTCGCCAAATTTTAGATCACAAAAACAAAATGTCTTCTCATGCCTATCGATCTGGAGAATATTTCAGAAGTTATCAGTTAGAAGCTTTTGCAAACCAAAATGATAGGAGTAAGTCAGAAAGAGGCTGCCGAAAGACCCGGGAAAATCACGACCGATCCATGACACTATCGCTTCCCCTAGGGTGAGTTGTTTTTGAGTTTGCATGTTAAAAGAAGCTATGTTTTGGCCCTTCTGGTTGAGTAACCCTCCTAGGAGGGTGACGCTATCGTCAAGCAAGCAGGGCCTAAATTGTCACGAGTAACCCTCCTAGGAGGATGACGCTATCGTCAAGCAAGCAGGGCCTAAATTGTCACGAGTAACCCTCCTAGGAGGATGACGCTATCGTCAAGCAAGCAGGGCCTAAATTGTCACATCAACATCATTATTTTTACTGAACCAGTCAACGTGAAGTAAACAGGTAGTTTTACATAGTAAGGGTTAACAAATTAGGTTGCAAAAAGATGGCGTAGTGTCATTTACAACAAAAGATAACAATTAACTGAACTTTAAAACCAAGCGGCTAATATGATATGATTGGGTAGAGGCACTTCAGGTTTTCCCTTAACATCTGGCTCATAATTGGCCGAGGGATGATAGCAGATCTATTAGAGTATGACGTCACACACATTCTTGAGTAGACATTGCTATGGTGAGGTTTGTTTAGACCTTTAGAGAGTATAAGGGCTCATGACTTTAAGATACATTACGTTGTATACAATTGACAGTCTTCTGTAATAGGCGATACCTCGTTTGGCTGGAATCATTTGAAGATAGTCACACTCATACTGTGCAAATCTTTTTGAGTATTTATTTGCCTCGACCAAAAAATTGCGGTCGTCTTTTGATCATGGCGATAAATTTTGGAGGGACTGGAAATATTAACTTCTCCCGAGGTGAATAGCGTTAAGATGCAGTGTTTGAAGTGTCATGCTTGTTACCTCCGCCAAAGAGGTTATGTTTTCGCCGGCGTTGGTTTGTCTGTTTGTTTGTTTGTTTGTTTGTTAGCAACATAACTCAAAAAGTGAATGGATTTTCGCGAAATTTTTAGGATAGGTAATAAATGGGCTAATGTAGAACTAGTTAAATTGTGGGTGTGATCCAGATCAAATCCTGGATTCTGGATCACATTTTGGCAATGAAATCATCATAGTGCTAGTAGCAACGACTTTGTTGCGATAACTCAGTTACCATATTTGGTAAAGATAGCTTCATCAACTAGTAGGGAGATCATCGTGGAGAAAACCAGTGTTGTTTGAATACTCATACTAGCTTGGCGGAGGTATGCGCTCTTGGAGTGATTGTAATTAATGCAGGGACATTGATGCTTTGTACAAATCAGGATTTGTTCAAGCACGTATCTACTGCCTAAGCTGTTGGCATCTTATTGTTTGTTTCCGTCAATTAAAACAAAATAAACAATGATTTTATTAAATGTTTAATGTTTCAGTTTGAGATATTGACAACTACAAGTATTTTTTGCAGTTTGCAGACACGTTAGTAAATACGGGTGAATATTTTATGCAATAGGCAAAATCTTTGGCATATCGTGACCAAGCACTGCCTTAAAATTTTAAAAAATAGTTTTAGACACTTTCATTTGATTTAAGTGTAAAATTTTCTTTGGCCTATAAAATTGTCTAATATTTCAAGTTATCAGCAAAATGTATGGTGTTATTTGACCGAGTTTGGACTGAAAATTATAGAAACAGTTTCAGTGACACTCTCATTTCTTTCCAGGTAAAGCTGTTCTCTTACCTCTTGTCTAAATGGATTGTCTAATATTTCCTGCAAATCATTCCAACGAAACTTTCGCACCAACTTTTATGTTTGTGTCTAATATTTCCTGCAAATCATTCCAACGAAACTTTCGCACCAACTTTTATGTTTGTGAAAGGTTTTGGATAACAGTGTATTAAGAAATAAATTTTCTTTCTCGTTGATGACTTTATACATTTACTGAAATCATAGTATATTAAATATGGTAAACGATGTAATAGGTAATAAATAAATAAATAATAAGTAAATAAATGAATAAATAAATAAGTAAATAAATAAATAAGTGAATAAATACATAAATAAAGGAATAGATAGTAACATATAATACATGATACGTAACATCTGACAAATGTTTGCGTCAAAATGCTGCACTGATCTCCAAGTGAAACGTAATTTCTTTAATTAGCTTACCTTGCCTTTTCGTTTAGTTTGTAGATAAGCATCAGTAATTAGGCCAAGCAACTTGTACAGTTTTCGGATATTTGTGATTGATGGTTTTGAATTAAATTTATAAATATTTTTTGAACGTTAATAGGTAACTTAGACCCTGCTGTGTAGCATGTTTTTGTCGTCCATGTCACCTGATTTCATTTGAATAGTGCAACCTGACATCAACAGTAAATTGTTTTCTTAAGGATGAAATTTATCTATCATTACCCAGTCAGATTAAAGAGAGTTAGTCAATACATAGTGAAGCAGTTTTCCAAATGCCTACCGCTCATGCTAATTCGCCATTATATTGGAGCACAAATTCGATATCTTGTTCGAGCTTGTAGGAGCTGGTGTTGTTACAAGATACAACAACAAATATCGAACTTATTACAATGTCTTGGTTGGGTTTGTTGTTTTAAATTAAGAGCATATCAAAACTTACATGTATTTACTCTTTTGTGACTTATACGCGCACAGCTCAAGAGATTGCATAGCACGAGTCCTTTTTTTGAAGTTGCATCGGTCTTGAAAATGATTCGAACATTTAGCAAAGTGTTAAAACATTCAACAAAGTCATCCGAGAATTTATTTCAGCTTCAAGTACAGGCGTCAGTTTCCAATAGTAATTTGGTTTTATTTGACAAGTTTTATCTACAGACCCAAGCAAAGCAGAGGGATAATTGTATTTTTCTTGCGTTATACAATAATGAATACAAAGATCCGTTTTTAGTGCTGTACAGGGACTCTGTTCGAATGAATCCTTTCGATGTAATCTGGCTGCGAGATTGCGTGACTTGTGATAATGGTATCGTTTCAGAAGGAGATATTTCGCTGCGTTTACTTCATCAAGGCAAGATGTTGGCTTTTATGTGTGAAAGGCAAAGAACTGTACAGTTATGGAGAGCGCAAGTAAGGGAGGAAATTGCTCAGTTGAGGCAAAAAGACGCCAAGCGACATCATGAACACTCGACACAAGGAACAAGCAGTTTTCAAAACCACGGAGAGTACACATCAAAAGAAAAGTTGGTTGTCTTAAGAAAATCTGGTAAGCCGCGGCCCTCTGTTTGTGACATGGAGAACACTTTTAAGGACTCGCGAACAGCTCCAGAGTGATAGCGATTTATTTTTGGAGGATCGAAGTTAAATTGATGAAGAAAACTCGGATTCAACCTTGTTTATTTCTGAATAGTGTCGATTACTTAAAACAAGATCAAAGTTTTAAAAGCATAACACAAATTGGCATTGTGTCGGAGACAACAAGGCTAATCACTTTTTTGCGACTTTTTAAAAAGGCGTGTTCTTAGATGCGAGTAAAGTTTTTGGTCGTGGATAAATACGTTTTGAGGAGTACCGTTTTGTAGATGAATGATAGTTTCCTGGTTACCATGTTTTCTATGTCGCCTAGGAACCATTCAGTTACAGGTATACCATACAATGGCATTCTCTCGTTCAATGTGGAAGATTTATCACACTCGCTTTTGGTAGGGGGCCTTTGTAAGACGTCTTTGTTATCGGCCGTCAATGGGCGTCATTAATTCGAGGTTGACTTTTTTCCTGAATTGAAAGCGAGGTTAAGTAAGTCTGATATTTGGTTTACTTGCATTAAAATGCGACAATGTGTTTGTCTGTATGCTTTATCACTAAACGAGGATTACTATAAAGAATCCATACTCACAACCTGACACCCCGCTAGGAGCGTTGTTAAAAAATCAAAGATTTCCGTGGATTTCTTGGTTTTCGCATAATAATTTGTTATTGTATTCTGTTATTCGGAAACTAGAAAATAACTTGATGAAACTTTGTCAGTCGCCTTTAAAAATGTTAACTTTTGCAGACAATAAATTTACTTGGCCATCAGACGTCGCAGGGTTGTCCTTCTATTTCGACGTTCCCGCAGTCAAACGAATGACCACATGTTACTTCTTTTAAGCAACAAGCCCAATGTAGATCTTAATTTTTTATCCGTTCAATCCATCTAATAAATCCATGTAATTAATCTATCTATTGACTCCATTACGAATGAATTCATTATGAATCCATCTAATGAATGCGTCTAACGTATCCATCTAATGAATCCATCTAATTAATTCATTATGAATCCACCTAATGAATTCGTTATGAATCCATCTAATGAATCTGTTATATATCCAGTGAATCCATTAAGAAGCCATGTGCTGAATCCATTATAAATCTATCTAATGAATCCATCTAATAAATACATTATTAGTCCGCCTAATGAATCTATTATAAATCCCTCCAGTGAATCCATTAATTATCCATCTAATAATTCCATTGAGAAGCCATCTAATGAATCCATTATAAATCCATCTAATGAATCTATTATATATCCCTCCAGTGAATCCATTAATTATCCATCTAATAATTCCATTATGAATCCACTATGAATCCATCTCATGAATCCATTAATTGTCCATCTAATAATTCCATTATGAATTCTTCTAATGAATCCACTATGAATCCATCTCATGAGTCTATTAAGATTTTATCTAATAATCCGTCTAATTATTCCATTATGCATCCATCCAATGAATCCATTAGAAACAACGTCATTTTCGTACGAAGTGGACATTTCCGTTATAATCAAATTAAGGGGATATTTTTACTGTCTCGGTTAATTTTATGACATAAAGGTTTCTAAGTCTCTTGGGATACAAGCACGTGCAAGGAGAAGGGGGGGCACAGGTGAAAAAAGAGGAAGAGGACGTGGGGCTACTTTCATCCAGCGGGGACTTTACATGGGGGTACTAGTTTAAGTAGACCGTTTCAATGTGCATTCTCCCTTTTGTTTAGATACTTATCAGTTCATTTTACTTTTTCCATCTCAATCGCAATTATAACGTGTTGGTTCAACTTTATTTTAAAGCTCTTTTTGCTTATTTCTAGCTTCTAAATTGGGTTAGAATGTAGGCTTTGAGAAATCATTGTTGGAGATTAAGCACGTGGCTGTTTTTAACCACTCAGACGTCGCTAAGGCAGCCTGGTGATGGTGAAGAAAATAAGGTGTCATGTACTGCTGTTTTTCTTTAACTGCCGGGCGCGCTGGAACACTTTTGAAATTCGGAATATGTCTCTTAGCCCCCACGTCCCAAAAAACACTTTTGCTGTCTAAAAAGTGTACATCATAAAAAAATCTATGAACACGCTCACGACAAGTGTTTGGTGGAACAAACATTGTTTTAGGGGGGATGGAGTGAGATGGAGGGGGATGGAGGGGGAGCTGAAGCGAAGCCTATGGGGAAGGAAATTTGCTGGTTATGTTTTCTCGTGCATTCTACAAGTGTCCAAAGTACATTTGGCAACCATTGAAGTTTACGTTAATAGCATGAACTGAGTGATAATCATTATTTGGTAAAACTTGCGAATCTTTAGACTTACCTTTTTATTACATGAGTTACTTTTGATCTCAACGGATGTGATGACAGAACATTGTTGTCCAAGATGACATTTTGGCTTCATAACACACGTTCGGTCTTATTTTTTCCATAAAAAGCACCCTTCTAAGTAGATGCTACTTCAAAATCTGCCTTCACTTTTCTGGGGAGCTTTAAATAGACATGTTAAAAACGTTTGCTGCAATTTATGTATTAGTTTGGCATGTTAGTGAAAAACGATCTGATTGGTCACTTTGAACCAATGAGGAGTCGCTTGGCTTGTTTGCTTTGTTTGAATTCGATATTTTGACTAGTTACGTGTAGCAACGTCTGTGCTACTTCGGAGGTTGTTAACTTGTGTGCATGTGGCATGTCATGTACTTTTTGATCAACTGTAGAATTTGTATGATTACGAAATTCACTGGTGATTCGTTTATCAGATGAGAACTTTAAACTCGATACTTGTAATGATCATTTTGTGAATCGTTTTTCTGTTAGATATGCAAATAAAGATGTAAGGCGCAAAGATTGTTTTTCGTGTGATCTTTCAGGTGAAAGAGTCTTCCAAATAGACGATGGTAATCTGTCACTTCGTAGGATTATCTCAATTAGCAGAAGACGAAAGAAGTGTTAGATCTTGGTAAGGGATCATTTATTTAACACTGTGAACATAAATGTTGACCCCCTCCTCCCATGTCATACTACATTCACATTCCCTCCGATGGGCAAAGACCCCCTCTCACTGACGTCCTGTTCAAGGTGTATTCCGCCCCCCCTATTATTCGTATTTGCCCATGGAAAGCAGATGGTTTTACAATGCATAATCTTTGTCTTATAAATTTTACTATTTCACTTAGTTATCTCCATCAAGGAGGTTGTGTGTTCATCGGGGTTTGTTGGTTGCTTGCTTGGTTTTCAAAATATCCCAAAAAGTTATTAACGTATCGTTCTGAAATTTTTACACTTGTGTTGGTAGACTGACTGGCTCCCGCTGGTTGTTTTGCTGGGATTCTCCGGATAAATTCCTGGATTCTTGATCACTTTCTCCGTAATGGTACCTTCATAAAACTACAGTTAGTGAGGACATCTTGGTGGGGATAACCCAGTTATCATATTCGATATCGATAGCTTCATGAAACGTAAACTAGCCAGGGAATCATCGTGGGGATAACCCCGGTTACCATGACACCTATTACTCCAGATCGTTTGAATATTCATATTGCAGAGCACTGGGCACTCTCCGTGTGCTTCTAGTTGTAAGTGTTGTTGCTCTTCATTTTGTAAGTCAGTTGAAATAGCATGAAAATTTTTATGACATGACCAAGGCCGTTGAATGTTTTCTTGTCCCCATTTGGGTGCACTGGTCAATGACGCCAAATTTAGTGCACACATTAATGAACATATAAATGTAATCAAGTAAATCCACAAACGTGATCTTAGACAAGGCAAACGTGACTTAGTAAGTCAGTCAGAATGCTCGCTGCATCTTATGTCTGTGTCGCATCTTTTGATGGTTTTATCTCTCCTGCGTGGTGTTATTTGCTCATTCTTAATCAGTACCGGCCTTTTTCCATCTGCTCATTCTTATGTTTTTATGCGTTCTACTGATTCCTGCTGTCTGTTGGATGCTGCCAACTAGTGCTACGGTTAGAGAGCAGAGAAATGGAATCTGTTCCAGGCCCTCTAATAAATCTCAGTGTAGATATATGGTGGCAATGTTTTGAATAAAAAAGCTGTCTGTTTTAGTAGTGACTGCGTATTTTTTGCAAATTAGTTCCGAAAAAGCATGAAGAGCTTAAGTCCCTTTCCTCATGCTGCTATCATGTACAGATCACTTCTTCCATCTTGTTGCAGTAACATCTATAAACTCCACAGGATGGAGAGTCCATTTTATAAGTATGTTTCTTACTTTTTGAATCTTGATTCATAAGCTGCTTACCTGTTTACTCAATGAAGTCAAGCCAGACTCGTTTAATGAGAAGGTTCTACAAAGGGCTATCTTTATTTTGGTTTTTCATAGGAGTCTCGTCCTCTATCCTGAGACAACACGATTTATATACTAGAGGCACTCCGAGAGCGCAAACCTCCGCCAGGTAAGTGTTATCATTCAAACAACAGAGGTTTTCCCCACTATGATTTCCTTGCTAATTGACTTTCATATATCAAATATGGTAATTGGGTTTTCCACGTTCCTCACTAACACTATGAAGCTGGAACACTTACTTAATTTTCATCAAAACCCATCCATAATTTTTTGAGTGATCTTGCTAACGAACAGACAGACAAACAAACACTGACAAAAACATAACCTCCTGGAAGAGTTAACAATTCTGGCTGAATCATTCATTAAACTAGGCAAGTGTAAATCACGTTGATACGATTTACATTCGTGTTCTCCTTTCATTCTGTCATAAAAATAGCATTCAACTTAGAAGTTGGCATTCGAGGAAAGTTAAACACTGACAATTTGCCAACATTTTCCAGCCAGGCTGCATCGTTCTTCTTTCACCAGATGAACAAGTATGCTCTCTGGATTTTTGTCTCCGTTGTTTGACTTCGTTGTGCATGAAGCCCAACTGACGTCTGAAAAAATGGAGAAGGCTCCTGAGTACGTAGCCTCTTCCTCCAACCCCTATAACTATGACTTGCGCCCCATCCTTGCGCCTTGCAGGTGGCAATCGTCTCTTTCTTTCCGCCGACGCTGCTAGAAGATAGCATACAAATTAGACAAGCATTCTGGCTAACCTCTTTCTTTTACTTCTATCCTTGGCAACACTGTGCAGCTTCATTTCTCTTTTTTTATCTCTATAATTTCCATAGGTTGAATGCTCTCATATATGACGATCTCTGGTCACACGCTGTGAATACAACCGGTCACTCGCTTTGGAAGTGTTGCCGCATCCTCACTCAAGATTATGATGCGATACCCATTAGAAATTATGTACTCTTTAAAACCTCATCTACAGGAGCAATTTTTCTTATTAGTGTAGATGACAACAAGTCTTCTTTGACATGTGTTGACTTGTGCATTGCGCCCGTTTTCGTTACCGCGCCAAAGTTTTCAAGAAAATGGCTCGATAAGCCAGAAGTTGTGAACAAAAATTTGTCCTCTCAGTGACCTCCACGTCTAGTGTGCTGTCGAGATATTTGAAGGTTGCTGACGTCTGCTAGTGACATCAGGGGATCTGCCCGACAGGGGGGCTAGGTTCCCCGACAAGGGGGCTACTTAAATTGGCTGTGTAAGTTATTATGTGGTAACACAGTGCAAAGAACGGCTTGTAAAGTGGCAGTTAATTTCACCTTTGTCATCATGGTCAGCTTGAAATTTCAAAAAATTAAAATTCCCAGTTGTTGTGTACAACTTCTTGATCTGTACAACTTGGCTTAAACTAATCAATTAAATCATGATTAAACAAAATTGTTGACAGTCCAGCACTTCATTGACTTCAGTAATGTCATCAGTATAGGCCAAGACACTGGTTCTGCAACTTCTCTGATTACAGAAATGAAATATTCTATATAGCTTTAAAAAATCTTATATCGCTTTGATGTATCTTTGGCTTGAAGTGTGTCATCTATCTTTGACTTGAAGTGTGTCATCTATCTTTGACTTGAAGTGTGTCATCTA
>JANTCA010082263.1:0-14438 GCA_024741275.1 Chironex yamaguchii | reverse complement strand
TTTCATACTCTGAGGAGTGTCAGACGAACAAAGCTTTTAAGTATGATTTTAGCGCAATGTCGCAAATTTTCAAGGTGTTTTCCTACTCTGCGTTGCCCGCTTGCGGTTATTTCTTCTATCCTTCCAAACGTCCGAAATCTCTAACAGACATATTTTTCTTCAATCGTACTGCTCTTATGCCTGAAGCCTTTGTTCAAACTTACTTGGCTCCTAGTATCTGCTCTCGTGCACGACATCGCAAGCATCCGACTATGTAACTTTTACTGTTCAAAACGGTGTTTGCTTTAACCAGTATCACTCCGCCATTGCCTGGTCCCAAGTCCAGGACGAGAAAGAAGGAGGGTTGGGAGAGGAACAGGTGGGACTCTCCAGTAAAACCAAGTTCTCATCACACTATTCGCAGCCGGATTCTGTGCACTGTAAGGAATCTCAAGCTACGCAATAACAACAACCTGTATCACTGAAAGTCCTCTCTGTCTACACATGACAGTCATACGTTGTTCTATTGGACGATTAGGATCTTGTGTAGAACTTTCAAAGATGACTCGTTCTCCTTAACAAAAGAACGGCAATGTTACAACTATTAATATTCCCTTTGTAATATTCTAGCCCGTAAGTGTTGTAAATTAGTTTGCAGTTAAAAAACAAAACGAAACAGCAGCTGATATCTTACGAAGCCAACCAACAACTACATTCTTTGACTTTGTAACTTATCAATTGCTTTTCAGGATCTCAAGAAAATAACGCGAGCTCCCAGAATCTATATTCATATATCCTTACCATTAATGACCAGCCTAAAACAGATCACCAGCCCTTGTCACAAGAGAACTTTTGTAAATCGCCTTAAAAAAGTTGAAAACGTTAAAGAAACATAATGTTCTAAACTTTAAAGGTACGAAACTGTTCGGATATTTGATACAGCAAGGTCGTCGGTCTGTTTAAGTGTCTCGTCTTCTTTAGAAAGAAAAGCAAGAACAACAATGCCAGGTATACAGATTATTTTCTTGCGAGGCGATCACGTTTATCATTCTTCAGTGCTTTTGTGATCGGCGTGGATCGATTCGCATTCTCGCTAGGTCGTTCTTTCTCGGTTCTTCATCCTTCTTTTGTTTCAGAGACAAACAGTAATTGTAGAACCTTTCCTACATGTTTAAACTATTTACCGTGATTTTCAAGTTCCATCAAAAAACACTTTTGTCTGATTTTGTTGTATCGAAATTAAATTGTCGAACATAGAAATCGTCCAGATGATATTTTCCTGTACACCATCTTTGCTACCATGGAGACGGCTACGTTTAGTGCTATAGGTCGTGTCGTTTCTCACACCCTGCCTCGAATGTAGAGATCATAATTAAAATCAACATACAGATGTCACACAAAGTGCGGGGACAGCCACCAACTCTGCATCTGACCGTAAGGTATCAGTGGGTGTAGTCAAATCATGTGGCAAATATAGTTGAGAAGAAACAATTTAACTGGTAACTGAGAAAATAAGGACCTCTACTTAATAACAATCCTGTACTGGATTTCACTGCACGATGTAATCAGTAAACATATATTGAAATCGGCATTATGTCAGCATTCTCCCCTTGAAAGATTAAATGTATTTTTGATCACTGGATAATGCAGCGTGGCGCAGCCCTTGGTCAGCGGTTTTAGATCAGGATGAGCCTGTTCTGGGTCTGAATTGATGACGTGGGGTGGTGCAAGGTTACGTCAGCCAAGGTGTATATAAACATCGTATTTTTGTAACATTGTAAATATCGTCTTGGAGATCATCTTCGAGTTGATCAGTAGATGTAATAAATACGTTAGGTGACTACAGAAAATGCTGAGTTGTTTTTAGTTTTACTTCTGGAACGAAAATCATCGTGAGGGTGTTGGAACTACCATAAATTTTCTACACATAGACGATGGACCAGATTTGCATTGGTTACATAAGTTGTTGCCGACATAACGGCTCTCAACAATACACAACCCAGAAAAATAGCAAACGCCTTGTAAGAACGACCACGATCTTCAATAAAAACTGAACTTTGCGTTTAAAGGAGGTTACAACGTAACACGAAACTTAGTATAATGTTGCAAACACGTTCCTCTGTGCTGTGGAATGCAATATGGATCATCCCATATAACAGTACTAGTAAAATTACAACGAGAATCAAAATTAAAAATGAAACTTGGCAAGGTAAGGCCACAAAAACGTACCAAGACATTGTTAAAATCTTCTTTATCATCAATAGTTGGATCAGACACACATCCACTTTGGTTCAAGTAGTAATATTTATCAGGAGAATACAGGCATAGATCTCCTGACAAGAAACAAAATCAAAAACGACCTTTTAATGAAGAGTATGATAAAACGAGGTTATAACTATCATGAACAAGCAATTCATGTGCGAGTGGGAGTTAAAAGTGCCAGAAAACGTCGTTAAAAATGTTATCACTAAGACAACCCTGTTTATACCATCATAAGAATGAGCAAAAGCATGACTTATGTCCTACGGTCTCTTGGTCGGGACACATCTGGCACTAGATAAGTCACCTCCAATTATCAGATCCTGCATTCATTTTGTGAGATTGTTTTCACAGTTTCCTTCTGTTAATGCGGTCTTTTGACGGTTTACCAGGAGCTACGATGACGTTACAATGGGTTCCACAGTACTACCAACCCCCCCCCCAAATCATCATCATTATTAGCAATTACTACAGTACAAGTTTAAGTTCAGGTCAATAATGGATACCGTTGGGTATACATACCAATCCGTAATTCGCTAATCAACAATGTAAACCATAAACTAGTATAGCAGAGACAACAAAAATAATCCAATAACGAAAACTAAGAATCTCCTAACCTTTCTGTTCTGTAGTGGTCCCGGCAATTAATGCGTAAAAGATATGAAAATTCCGTTCACCAGGATTCTGTCGGACAATCCGATTCTAGAAAACAAAAATAAAAACAGCAACCAATTACCAGGAATTCAATTTAACTTTAATTAATTAACTTTCTAGTGCAACTTTATCTTCGTTGTAACAAATTACAATTCAATAAAGAACGTTTAAGGCATCTTAACAACCCTCAACCTTAGCTTCAACCTTTCCTGCAATGACTGCAAAGAGCCGCAAACCTCTCATTTTTTGGCCACTGCACACGGAAAAACGCATTGTTTCAAGTCACTAACTTAGCGAAAAACGAGACGCTTAATCAAGCTCAATTCACGAAAGTCCAATTTCCCGTTATTCCTACCACCGGATAAAGCGAATTTCTACCATTCAAGGGAGGCTGGTTCGACGGATCTTTCCAGATACGTTTTCGATCGATCATAATCATGATTACCAGGCAGAAACAGAACACTCGCATGGGCATAATTTGGTCACAGCCAATATGGAAAGAAAACAAATTGCATATTAAGGAGTTACTCTTTTCTCTCAATGACCAAGTCAAGCATGGAAAAATGGTTAGACTCCCGAGCGAAAATACCGCTTCCCTTCCCTGAACTAATCTTTTATGTCATAGCCTATAAACTATGTTTCTACGTAATTGGACCAAACATATTTTAAGATGGATTTTTCGTAGACACTTTATATTGGCAACTTTAAAGTTTTCCTAACTCAGAGCCGAGAAACTCTGATTTGTTTAGCTACTGTACGTTTGTAGTACGATTCCATACGACAAAATTCCAAGAAATATTACACATTTGCCCCTCACTTAAAGGAACAACCACCATCAAAATAAAAATAGGAATACGAAAATTCGAAGTTACGCAGCATGTAAACAACTCTGACTTGGCCACCATCGTAAACAACAAAAAAACCTTCCACTTTACCACTTTTGTCACCGTTTGCAATGCAAACAGATAAATGCCAAAATGATTCATGCTGGCCAACATTGGGAATCTTTGGTCAATATCACATTCAGTTCCGCTATAGCCTTGCAATTGCCCACATCAACTTTTTTTGACCAGAATTCCATAAGTCACCAAATGAAAATAATCATTTGAATGATTCTATCCTGGTTCACCATGACTGGGCGAACACACGTTTTTCAGCTCATGATGATGGATCTGCCGCATCTGGAATGAAGTCTGTATCTACAGGCGAGGGGCCAAGCGAGGGGGCAGACGAGGGGGCAGGCGAGGGGCCAGGCGCGGCCAGCCAAATCATTTAATACGTACTCTCTTTTGGATGTCTCTTTTAAACACCACATGCAAGTGATTATTTACAACTGATGACGACAAACGGATGATAAGCAAAACATCCGAAATATACTGATTATTGATCATCGTACACCTTCGACCTTTATCGTACGCCAGATCTCTTACTACGTGTGCGACATCGTACATGGTTCAATTTCTTTTTTGAGCCCTGATCATTATATTAGCCGGTACAGTGTAACAAAATCCGCTGACGAAAGTTGTCAGAATATTTAATACCTGTGTTTATGAAGTAGCTTCAACTCAAGCCAGCGAAAGCAACTGTTTCTATTTCTAGATGTTTGGAAATTGCTAGTATGTCAGCATCTACCTACAATGTCTACTAAAATTTTCAAACTATAGGAAATTGATCCAATCCTCGTTTTAAGATTTTTTATCGAATGATACAACTAGTAAGAAAGCAAAGAAAAGTGAATCAGGGTAATAGCAATGCATCTAAGGCCAGACCACCAAAATAGTAGAAAATGACATTCATTTTCCAGTGTTTCCTGAAAGTTTCACCAAAATTTAAACAGAGGGAGAAAAAATAACCTCCAAAGCAGAAGGAAAATGCCAAGAAGGTCAAGTTACTTCGAATCAGTCTGACCGAAACTGTCTCTGTATTCTTATTGCAAAACAAACACTATATCAGTTTTCACCAATGACAAAGAGGAATATCTGGAGACCAATACTGTGAAATCCATTGTTTCGTCAAGTATTTATTAGGCTCCAAAGAATAGAAGTAAATAAAAATTGGGACCGCCCAAGAGTCAAACCCATCTCACACGAATGCACTGTGACACCTTTCCTCGACAGGGAAGATCGAAAGTCGTCTAACGCCAGTCAATCACTAATGCCATTGGGTATTTATTTGCATATACGCTTAAAAGGGTTCCAGTTATCCCAAAATGCATCTTGTGCCTACAAACAAAGCACGCGACGCATAACAGTGATACCATGGTTATCCCGATTCTCCACACTTTATCAATAATAACAAGCAATAAATAACAGAGAAAAATGCATCAAAATATATTGACAGCTGCTAAAGTTTAAATAAACGTACTTACCTTTTCGAGTAAATCTTAGTAAGCAAAAGTTTCCAAATTAAGGAAATACTTCACTTCGTATTGGTATTACAGCGGACTCTCTGTAAAGTGACTCTTTTAATATTAGTACACGCTTAATAAAAGTGTCCGTTTTATAAAAATGTCCAGGAATTACACAAGAATTAAAGTAAAATCTGACTAGCAGAAGTATGCGGATCAACCTTATTTAAACGTACCGAACCAGACCTCCCATCCCCGTGAAATAACAACACAAATCCCGACTTACGTAAAAAATGTAAACGATTGCAAATCCCAACCAAATGCAATTTTTTTTCAGCTAGCATGGCCTGGTCTTTAGGCCCTGTTGGAAGGTGCGACGTTTGAATCGAGTCAGTACGGCAGATATTATTTCGTGCGGCAAAAGCAGTTCAGAATGGCAGGTCTTGCCGAAGCAAGGTCGAATTTAATTTAATGAATTGCGCACGAGAAGTCCAACGTTTGAACAGGGCCTTAAAGTAACTGAAAAGATCAAGACGCTTTTGTGTTGCGGCAGGAAACAAACTCTGAGGCCTAGTAAGGGACACAGAATAGAAAGACCAGAAGCCTCACTCTCGTCGGAACCCTTGGATCTCAGACAGACAAAATCTAGATTACATGAGGACGAGGCCGCCATTAATCCTGCAAGTGTATAGCCAGCCACTTGCGTAGGAATGACCACCAACTCTGATAGCAGTGAAAGGAATTTAGAGATCAAAGACTAGTTCCGATCAATTTATCAAGCATGGTTACTACTAGATTGTAGGTTATAGCGAGGCCTAATGAAAAAATTAACCCGGAAGGATGGATATGGAGGCAGAGCTCAAGGGTACAGGTATGGCAGTGTTGGAAATTTTTGTCCGAAAAAAAACATCATTTGACAGCATCGTAAAGGAATCCAGTAAGTGTATTTACCAGTCATTTTTTAAGGAAGAAACACCAGTTTACACGACGCCATGTTTTGATTTCTAAATTACCCGCTAAAATTATCTGGTGCCAAAGAGAACCCTTTTTGAAATGGCGCATGCGTAGTACGACTTACACTTGCTGGGATCAGGCATGCGCATTTAAAAACGTTCTGCCAAAAATTTGTCGAGTGAGGCTTCTGGTCTTTCTATTCTGTGGTAAGGGACAAGTTAAGCTTGTGCTGGAAACGAGGCTCAAGGGACCGATCCATATGGAAGACTACATAGGATCTAATAAAACAATGTACAAGGTATGAGAGAATGCAAAGACCATCGGAAAGCTGAAACGGAACCCAGATAACATCAACTTCTTGCGAGTTATTGTGGGCAACTTTAACACATTAAGATGCAATAATTTGCCCTACATGTACCTGCACCAGGGGGGGGGGGCGCTGAGGGGTATACAAGGTATTCACTGAATACCTATTTTTTTCAAAGATGTCCTTAAGTTTTTTAAGCAATAAAAAGATGATCATGATTGATAAATAGAAGGAGTAAGATAAGAAGGAGGATGGCCAATATGATAGGATAGTAATATTCGCTTGTAAAATAAACAAATTAAAACACCACACAATAACAATTAAAGCTACGGCAACAAAAGGATACAGTCCATGACCTGACCCCCTCCAATATTTCCTTTTTCGAAAAAATTAAGCTTAATAAATTTTCCAAATCGACTAGAGTTATTGTTATAGACTGTTTTTGCGTTTCCAAACGCTTCCAATATCGGACTACAAGAGATGACAAAAATCTGTTAAACAAAGACATGGTGTGATATATTTGAAAATGCACTTTTGAGATGTTTTGATGGCGCTACGAGGTGTACACAAAATGGACATGGCTTAGATTTATAAAAATTATACAAAAAACCACCACAATTGCACGGATTTTTTTCAAAGAACGATTTCTATTGCAGTCAAGTATAGTATTTCTTCGGTCTCCTCAAGATTTGAAAAGCCACCTAGAAAGCACTTCCAGAGATATTCCGAAGCTCCGTCGGGGTCCACTTGATAGTCTCAGCCTCCTATAAACGCGATCCATTGGTAATAAATTTTATCGTCGAGAGCAAGAGATCGTGTGGTAGTCCCAAGTCAAGAGAATAGGGGGGGGGGGGGCGGCTGAGTGTGTTGACCTCTTCTTAGCGACAAACTCACGGATGGTGGATCATCAAGCAGCCAAGAGGTCGCACCTCTTATCTCGGTGCCGCTGCAGAACGCCTTTGTAAACACGCTTGCTAACAGTCGACCCCTGGAGTAACTATTCCAACATATTGTTGTACTAGTGTGTTCCTTGATGCTTTAGATTACTCTCAGACAAACAGTTCGTTTTTTTATTTTTAATGTACTTATTTCGATTTTACTGTCACACATGTTATAATCCACCCAGGCACACGATGCAGCTCCTTAAAAGACCGAGAAGTATTTTAAAACAAAAACACACGACTTTTGTTCATTTCAAGGCCTTATGTTATGACTTCCATTAACTATAAATGTAAATGGCAATAAGAATTCCTTTTCGTTCACAGAAAGATCCGATTGTGCTAGAAAGAGCACAACTCTAGTCACAGCTACAAACATGCATCGCGCTATAAACGTGCATCGCGCCTACAAACTTGCATCAAGTTCGCTCTAGCCACTTACCAGGCGTCTACTTGTTGTCAACGGGAGCACGTTACTTCCCTGTGCAAGACATTTGGGTGTCCTACTAGTAGCAGTAAGCCTCACTACGAAGTTTCAAAGTGGCGTCAAGTGCCTAGAAGTGACAAGGTATTTGCCTGCCTGAATCATGCTTTAATGCTTCTCACGGGTCAGCCTTAGAGCAATCAAGTTAACGATTTACACATATATGACTAAGCTGAAGACCAAATAGTTCATCATGCAGTCGAACCTGAAATTAGTTCCCATAGCTTTGATCCTAAAGGGTGTATACATTACTACCGATCAAAAAAGGGCTTAATTGTGTAACTTATGTTAAAATTATGTGAAATTACTTAAAAACTATTGTCATTAATATATTTTCTTGCTTCAGCGTACTGTGTGATTATTTATGAAACAAGGTAAAAAGGTGTGCGATTATCCATGCAAGTGCGTTGCAAGAGCAGGTTGAGGAAAAAATGATACCAGCTGAAGTGTTCAGTTATGAGAGAGCACCATGTCTACAAAAACTGATGTTCGCAGCACACAGAAGGCTGAAAAGCGACCATCTATTCTCCCTGAAGCCGAAGAATTCGGCCAGTATATAGTTAAACGTTTGCAACAAGTTATGTGGGCACGTGCCTAGGACACAATGTCATTATCGATTTATAATCTAATACAACTACCTGCAGAAAATATCCTAGGATCAATGGGCACAGACGCCTAGAAAATGAGCTCCCTGTACCTGGTAAGTATTTGATGCGCAATAACAGAAAACGACAATGAAAATTTTACTTGTAAAATTTGTTTCTGTATGTGATCATATGAAAACAGCGACAATTGATAACTATATGGCGTAGAATAGTGCCGTATTTAAAATTTATTTGTTCAGACGGAGAAGGCATGCGATTGCACGCGCCCGCCCAGGCACACTCCTGCAGCCTCCCAGGTATGCAGAATATTACACGTCTTGATTTATTACCTCCACAGAGGCAGAATTGTTTTCATTACCATTTGTTTGTTTGTTTGTTTGTTTGTCTCTGTGTGCCTGTTAGCAACCTAACACAGACAGTGATTGTCAGATTCTGATGAAATTTTACCGAAGGTGTGCATAGGCGGAGGACCCTATCAACGTTTGGAAGCGATCCGGATAGCTTTCTGTATCAGTTTTATTTTAAATTTTTGCCTCAGGTGAAGGTTCGGCAGTCCCTGACTGCCTTATTTGAAATGAAATTGAGTGCAGCAAATTTCTTCACAATTGTTGATTGTATTTACGTCTTTCAAGTTCCTATGCAGATCCAAGCTAACAAATCTAACTTTTCAAAAAGAAATTAACACACAACAACACGCGTAGATGGCTTTAGATGTACGGCAGTTTGCACGACTGCCATAATCCTCCCACGAAAAGTGTGCTTGTTTTTGACACTTTCTCATATAAGAGCACACCATCTATAGTCAGGATGTACGCTAACTCAAACGGGTGCCCTAATTCGAACAGCTGCGCTCAGATATACGACAAAAGACGTTACGTACTCTTTATAAGTACTGTAGAAACCGCTCAGAACTTCAAGAATATCCTGAGAAACAAACCATCACCTTAGGTGAGCTACAACGAACTACCTATTCTATTTTCTTACCACATTTACTCAGCTATTTAACTTTATCGTATTTACCAATAAAATTCAAGAGTGCGCATCGGTAAACAGATCCTAAAGACTTTCGCCTCCGTGCAGCAAGGACTCTTCAATGTGAAGGGATCACGTGCAATGCTACGTACCTGCTCTGTACAATAGCTTCTTCAACGCTGGATCCAGAGTGGCTAACATCAGCGGCTGATTTGCTCATTTCTGATAAAAAGCGTACAATATGCTTAGTTGACTCCGTTTTACCTGCACCACTTTCGCCGCTAGAATAAAAGAGAGAGTAGATGACTTTGAAAAAATAAAAAAAAATCTTAACACAAAATGCGAGAGACAACAATGCCACGAACGCAAGATAAGGCTCCAAATTCATGCTGAGGAGTTAGCTACAGCACAGTACGCTTGTTTGTTTCTTTATAGACGTACCCGATCATATGTCCGGGTTCGAAGTGAGTGTATGTGAATCTGTCATCTAACCATTGTGTAAACGAGTGTGTAAACGTGTGTGTAAACGTGTGTGTAAACGTGTATGTAAACGCGTGGTGTGTGTGTAAACGTGCACGTTTTAACATGCCAAAAACCTATCATAGAAACAAGAGTTAACATACCTAATCAACACGCATTGATTTCCACCTTGTCGCCATAAGGAATAATACGATTCGTTTGCAACTGCATAGATATGGGGTGGCATATCACCAAGAAACTTGCCTTTGTACGACTGAATGACACTGCTATCGTATATACCAGGAATAAGCTTATACGGATTGACAGCTACAAGTATGGATCCAATAGAAGTCTACAAACGTATCAATGAAGACGTTACATTCATTCACAATATTAAAAGGACACAAATCCCAAAAACCAAAATATCAGAAGTTGTTAGAGAGCTCAAACCTCCGCCACACCATTTTGAATATTCAAGTCCCCTGTACTAATAGGCTTCATGTTAACAGAAGTTTTCCCCACGTTGATTTCCTCGTTAATCATTTTCAAATATGGGCTGTTCTTATAGGCACCACGGTCACTGGGTTCTCCCCACGAAGACGTCCTCACTACCTACGGTTTTAGGAAGATATCATTGCCAGGACTTTCAAAGTGATCCTGAATCCTGGATTTGACTCAGCCTATCTCCAAAACAGGATCAGCTGGATTATGTCAGGCTAACAACAAAGGTAAAATTTTTGAGCGATACGTTCACAACATTTTAAGATATTTTGAAAACGAACCAACAAACAAACAAACCCCCCAAAAACATAACGTAGGTAATAAACCTTAATCCTGCAAACTACTGCAGAAATGAACTGGTCCCAAACGTAAATAAAAAGTCTCCAACAGTTACCTCAATCTAGATTTTGGGCCCAGTAACAAAATGGTAAGAACGAAAACCCGGTAAATTTGAAAACAAATAATAAGCGACCATGCCCCCGTCTTACATCCTCATTCCCAAGGCTGGCATTACACCAAATCGCACACGAGATGCATACCTATCCAGCACTCATTTGGACATCGCCTGCACAGTACTATCTTCTGTTTGGCCTCAAATATCTATCCTGCATGCCTGCAATAATTTGCCCTGTATGTATCTGCACCAATTTGTCCTGCGTACGCTTGCAATAATTTGCCCTACATGTACCTGCACCAATTTGTCCTGCATACGCCAGCAATAATTTGCCCTGTATGTACCTGCACCAATTTGTCCTGCGTACGCCTGCAATAATTTGCCCTGCATGTACCTGCACCAATTTGTCCTCCGTACGCCTCCAATAATTTGCCCTGCATGTACCTGCACTAATTTGTCCTGCGTACGCCAGCAATAATTTGCCCTGTATGTATCTGCACCAATTTGTCCTGCGTACGCCTCCAATAATTTGCCCTGTATGTACCTGCACCAATTTGTCCTGCGTACTCCTGCAATAATTTGCCCTGCATGTACCTGCACTAATTTGTCTTGCGTACGCCAGCAATAATTTGCCCCTGCACGCACCTGCACCAATTTGTCCTGCGTACGCTTGCAATAATTTGCCCTGCATGTACCTGCACCAATTTGTCCTGCGTACGCCTGCAATAATTTGCCCTGTATGTACCTGCACCAATTTGTCCTGCGTACGCCTGCAAAAATTTGCCCTGCATGTACCTGCACCAATCTGTGCTGCGTGCGCCTGCAATAATTTGCCCTGTATGTACCTGCACCAATTTGTCCTGCGTGCACCTGCAAAAATTTGCCCCTGCACGCACCTGCACCAATTTGTCCTGCGTACGCCTGCAATAATTTGACCTGCATGTACCTGCACCAATTTGTCCTGCGTGCACCTGCAATAATTTGTCCTGCATGTACCTGCACCAATTTGTCCTGCGTACGCCTGCAATAATTTGCCCTGTATGTACCTGCACCAATTTGTCCTGCATACGCCTGCAAAATTTTGCCCTGTATGTACCTGCACCAATTTGTCCTGCGTACGCCTGCAAAAATTGGCCCTGTATGTACCTGCACCAATTTGTCCAGCGTGTGCCTGAAAGACTTTTTTTCTGTATGTGCCTGTACGAATTTCTCCTGCATGTGCCTGTACGAATTTTTCCTTCACGTGCCTGTACGAATTTCTCCTGCACGTGCCTGTACAAACTTGTTCTGCCTGTGTTTAAACGAATTTGTTCTTTATGTGCCTGCACCAAGTTTTACTTGCTTTGCCTCAATCAGTCTGCCGTACGTGTGCTCGCGCAATTTATATCTACGTGTAACCACACTCCCACAACTTGCGCTTACACGATTTCATCGCGTGTGTCTCTATAAGCCTTTGTCCCGGGTACGCGTAGAACCGATTTACTTTTATAGAAAATTAGAAATGTATCCAGGTGTTTGGACAAGTAAGTAGTATTGTCAAAGTATTAAATCGTATACTCACGTAAATTAAGTTCTCGTGATATCGGAGAAATAAATTGTGCAATATGGCTGCCTCATGAAGATCCCCAAGTTTGGCCATATCTGAAACCCCTTCAACACTTGTGTGATGCATCGGTGACACCAGCTGCCTATTGACTGCATTTTGATGGTAACAATAGTCCTGTTTGTATTAAGAAAATATCGTCAAAAGTGTGCTGAATCAAGTAACAAAATCCTTGATATTGTACAAGAAAATCAGTGACAAATGTCATTGCGACTGCCATCACTCAATATTAACGACACCCCAACACAAACGCAAACCAAACCTTTAAAAGCAGTAACTACGAATAAAGCGAGTGACCGCTACACAGTAGTGCCGGGAAAGAGTAAGCAAGGATGCAGAAGTGACCCAACGAAATGACTCACACAGTCTCTCCACATAAAAACGTGTAGTCCGGGAGTACATAACCACAATAAATGATCAATGACGAGTGTTAGATACCACAGATCCTTTGAAATGCCAAGCCTACTGAATTTTTTACGGTTAATTTCCGAACTTACTCTTCCATTTTAGGATACGAAACAGGCTATTAGGAAATAAATCCTTCAATCCAGTTTATGCTTCCAACTGCCTCATTATATGAGCCCCACATGAAATCTTACCAACCCGGTTTGGCGGGCTGGAGAAAATCACGTGATATTTGTTTACATTCTTTTCGTTTCCCGCATTTGAATGATTTTCTGTCCGCCTTGCCTGGAACTCTTTGTTTTGGGCTAGAACTATCACATGGAAAATAGTCAGCCCGTTTAACATGTGTTGGGCCAGCCCGGCTCTCATGTGATAACGAGTTGCGTTTTACGATAGTCTATCAATAAAAGCGGGATGTTCGCAAGACAGGGCCGGTCCGGCAAAGTGGGCTGAAATTTCTCATGTGATAGGACCCTTACACACGAGAGTGACATGTTTACTTCTCTTCAATATGACTGAGTTGAAGTATGACACCATAGTCAGCGACTGTGATGAAACACTCATTTAGTCAATCTAGTCTAATCAGGATAAATGAAAAGGAAAACATGGCAGTCGTTTACCCAATAAATACGGAAGAACAGAAGGAATAAATAACAAATATAGATAGTACAATCGCTTGCTATTATAGTTTAACGACTATACATAAATAAATTCATGACAATTAGAGCATATTAAACTAATAACCGGTCATAATCCGGTAAGTTCCAAGCTAGTTAGCAGTAAAATTGTTCGTTCTTGTGAACAGTACGTGTGATCAATTCGCAGAAAAACGTTCAAGGCATGTTTTTTAAAAAAGTTCAATCTTACTTGAAAAATTATCCACAAGTTTTTCCGAGAGGACGGTCAAGATATATATGCGTCATATGCGCAAAACCCGGTCTGGCCCTGTTTACGCTTACCGTTCATGTTTTTACTCGTTTGTCCATGGCGCAGTGGATAATTTTGTAACTCCATCAAATGTATTCTCACTTCAACTAGCGAAACAAGAAGCCCAGGTCAAATTAATGCAGTGCACGTCACCCAACTGTTCAGTTGTTTGCTGTCGAAGTTTTTATCGAAGGAAGGTCAAGACACCGCTTTATTGCTCAACATTCAAAATACTTAAAGCATGCAATGAAATACATTTGAAGGTTAGATATGCAAGATTTTGAACAGACTAAACTCAGACACAGCTATTTTAAACGTGATATTTTGAAAACATCAAATAGAAATAAACAGTAATCCGGACCTTACTATTATGAATTTCAAAACATATCATCTACATAATTCCAGAGGTCTAAAAACCAAAACAGAACTCTTCAGGGTGTATCATGTGTTGCCAATATCAAATAGGTCGTCTTCGGCTAGTGCAGGTCAAACGTTTGCCCTTTCCAAACCAAAACACACCTAACAGAGCCTAAATCCTCACGCCAATGAGCACAAAACTAGTAGTAATATTAGTAATAGTAGTAATAGTAGCACTAGTAGTAGTAGTAGTAGTAGTAGTAGTAGTAGTAGTAGTAGTAGTAGTAGTAGTA
>JANTCA010082252.1:0-14438 GCA_024741275.1 Chironex yamaguchii | reverse complement strand
TTTCTTTTATTGTAATCTCAGGATGACTTTCTTCAGTGAACTGTGGATCAGGAATGGAGTCAAGAGCTTCTTCTTCGCGTGGAAACTCTGTGTTCAGGTGGCTTTCAAAGTGATTTTTCCAGCAATCAAGTATCTTTTCTATGTTGGTGTGGATATTAAGGTCTTTATCCTTTACACTTTACTATTCTGACTACATAATAAAAATTACTACTACTACTACTACTACTACTACTACTACTACTACTACTAATAATAATAATACTAGTAATAATAATAATAATGATAATAATAATAATAATCATCATCATCATCATCGACAGGGTCATCGTCATCATCATCATCATCGTCCAAGAATTGGCAGCCAACATTGAAGGTAGAAAGTCAGACCCGGAGTTGAAGAGGGCGAGGATCCGGCTCCCTCAAATTTTCAGAAATCAAACGTTTGCCCCTTCAAAAAATTAAATTTTTCACTTTTTTTCCGATGTTTAATCATTTGCAAATTTTGATTTCCTAGCAAAACGATTTGAATCTGATCTGGATTAACATTTGGATTAACACTGAATCCTAACTACGCCAAAGAAACTAAGGATCCAGTGTCATTATCACTGATGCCATCTTGTTGTCTTGCCTGTCCTTTCATTTAAGTTGGTTTGAATCAAGTGAAATCATTTGGTATGCAGTTACCATCCAGTCTTAGTCATCCAAAGAAGGTGAAGGAGAAACTGATGTCCCACCGAAAGATGATTCATCTAGAGCAGAAAACGAGCATGTGCCAGTTCAAGTATTGAAGAGTCTTCTGAGGCCGAAACAGTTTAAAAGAAATTGTGCAGATTTGTTTCAAAACAAGGAAGTCACACATTAACCCTACCTAAAAGATTACCTGAAAACGAAGTTTTGAACAAAACTGCACCGTTTTAGTTCCGACTAGTACAAGAATTTTGAATGGTTGGAGTACAACGAAGAACTAGACCCTTGCTGTTGTTTTCCATGCAGAGTTTTTGCGGCAAATCCTTCAGAGAAGACTTTCACACATATTGAGTTTCATGACTGGCAACATACAAGTGATAAAATGAAGGGATTGTATCACCATAGTGATTCTAGTATGCACAAAGGAGCAATGTCCACCTACAAACAGCACAATATTCGGAACACACTGCATTGTGGCACTGTGACGTGTAGGTTTGCATCTGCAAGTAGTGAGCAAAAGCAGTGGCTGCTTGCTGTTCTTAACGTGACAAAGTTTTTGTATGCTAATGGATTTCCCTTTCCTGGCTTAAATGAGTTAGACATTGAAACCGCGGAAGGTTTGTTTTTGAGAACATTTTGACAACTCCTGTTTCCACTTGAACCAAAGTGGAGACAAATTCACAAAAACCTACCAAAGAACGCCACATATACTATACCTTACATACAGAACGAAGTGATTGAGACATTAGCTTTCCGGGTGAAGAGGAAAACTGCTGAATCAGAATTTGTTACAATTATGGTAGACGGTACAACTGACAAAATGAATGAATGTTCATGGGTTAGTTTGTCGTTATTTAAGTGCAGATGGGAACGCAAATGAGCATTATCTCAACATGAAAGGAATACATGATCGGTCAGCTAAAGACGTTTTTGGTTTCGTCAAAGAGTCTTTGGATGAATTTAATATATCACAAGATGGTCTTATGTGTCAATCATTCCATGGGTACAGTGTGATGTCAGGAGAATATGGGTGGTAGCAATGACTGAAAAGTGACTTTTGTGATCGCTACATTCTTTACGTTCACTACTTCTTGCACAAGATTCACCTTATAGTCACTTTAGCAGTGAAAACATAGAAGAAATAGAAGAGTATTTTGTGGTCCTCAGCACACTTAACTACGTCTTTAAGATCGTGGCTGTCGAAGAGTCTTATGACAGTACAGCAATGCTCAATTGCAACACGATGGTCTGGCCATTTCAAAAGTACCAGTCAAGTCAACAGAAATAATGCTGAGATCATCCAAACCTTACCAGTGGCATTAAGGAGCAAGAAACTGAAGTATGAGGATCGTGCTTTGGTAATTGGACTCCTGAGTGAAGTGAGCCATAATGCAGACGATTCCTTGCTTGTATTCATTCACACCATGTTAATGGAAGTTCTCAAGCCAACTGACATTGTCGTAAAATAGTCACAATCCTCAGACAAAAATTTAACTTGTGCCTTAAAATGTAAATGTGTGTGAGAACACTACACAACAGAATGTGCAGGAGCTGACGGCAGATTTTGTAAGCAGTGATTATGTGCACCAAAGACCAAAGATGGCAACCATGCTTCAATCTGCTTGCATCTATGCCTAGTGTAAACATTCGGTGACCAAACATTAGCATCCTCAGAGAATGCTTGGATAAGTTGATGGCAGAATTTAACCGAAGGTTTGCCTCACAAAATGTTCTGTTGTGGGAAGCAATGTCAGCTCTATCTCCATCTTCTAACCATTACTTCAATTTTCATGCCCTCAAACCACTGCATGAGTTTGCAGAGCAAATTCCCATGATAAAACAACTTTTTTTGAATGAGCAATTGTCAGTGAAGGACCCGGAGACTGAGTGCACAATTTTTTTTCACGTGTTTTCGAAAAATATCAAGAAAACAATGTTAGGGTCTACAACAAGAAGTTGCTGACATGGTCACCTGCAAACACCAACACGGAGCTCCAGTTTTGGCTTTCTTATGCAAGCTTGCAATTACTGCTAGCTTCACATCGACAAGAGTTGTGTGTGTTTTTTCGTCATTGAAAAGAATAGACTCACACCAAAGAAAGTTAATGAAAACACAAACAGAATGTGACCTTGCATATCTAGCCTTTGCAAGCGATATTTTGTTGAAGAACATAACTTTCGACAACTTCTACAAACAGTGGAAATCAAAACCGAGAGTAAACAGAAAAAAAATCTCCATTCTTGATTTTTTTTATAGCTTGAAGAACATAAACAAACTGTGAACAATGAACAACCAATTGTAACAGTGAGTCACGTGATAATCAATTCACCTTTAGTATATAAGTATTGATTGGAGATTTTATTCAATTGCCATAATCACGGACTAACTTCTCGAGGCAAACCTCATCACAATCTTTTGGCTAACGTAATATTTAGGAAAGGACATATGCAAATTCAATGGGGCGTTTTTGGAATTTAATTGGATTGGTGTGGCAAATGAGCAAAGGGTGTGGCACCAAAAGTCTTTGCATGCGGTGCTTGGGGTCTCCTCGAGAGTTTCCCGCCAGCTCGGACTTGCAGAAACGCGTGCTGTACAAAGAAAATGAAAACATTGAACATTTTCTTTTCCCTATTAAGGACATTACTACCTAAGGAGACCCAGAAAGAACTGGGTAGCTGATTTTAAAGTGTGGATGAAGAAAAGTGTGAGGATTGAACCAGAAAAAAGAGCAATGAGAGCTTAGGGGGAAGGACGCCAAAGCATACAAATTTCTCAACGATCATAGGTGATCATAGGAATAATGTAACCTAGTAGCGTCACGTGAGTCCTAAGTAGAAACGCCTCCTCACTTGAAAGAAGAGAAAGAACGCAAGAGGAGATCAAGATAGGAGAATCTGCAAGTGCAGATGGTTTGCCAATCGTATTAAAGAAAGAAACTGCATCACATTTGTCTATACGTTTTACCGTATATGCATTGTCCTGGTAAGTTGCACTCCATAGCAATAAGCGAGTATGTCAGCTGTAATGTCTTGCATATTTAACTGCAGACCAGTCTTGCTTCTGAGATAGAGCTTGCAGCTAGGCATTTAACGCCATATACACATTTGAATTTGTGGAAAGTAAATGATCACTAATTTGCGACTAACTTACTTACCTACTAACTTAACTCTGTACATTTTGAGTCTTGATTCCCTCGTCTCTGATTGCTCAATAGTCTAACGGGTGATGTACATGCTAAGTTCCAAAAAGTGCACTACCACTTGCTACATAAATGTTAGGCTGTTGTGACTTGTAATAATGTGCCAGTTCATTTGCTGACATGTACGCATTGCTATATGGATTGCATGTTAAATCAGGGAAGACATAACGATCAGAAGTGAGTCCATCTTTCAACTGACAGTCTGGTTACTGACCAGCAAACGAACTCATAAAGTCTTTTGAATAAATCGTGTATATCGAACATTTGCAATGAGCGACCTTTTATGTTCTCGAAATGCTGGTGTTTGTGGGTTTGACATTGAAAGGCTAATCTATAGACCGATAGACTGACCCAACTGAGTATCAGGTGACTAGCTTTTTTCTTCGTTTTGGCGGTAATGTGATATCCTGTTACAAGCGAGTTTCTCAAAAGGCGTCATGTGGGCACCATCTCAAGTGCTTACTAGTTGATTATAACATCACAACGGCTTAACTGCCATCTAATGGCTTCATGATATACGTTACGTGCTTTTTTTAAGCAGGGCCGCCGAGAGCTAGGATTGGCCCCGGGGCAGCTAATAGAAACGGCCCCCTTTTAAACTCTTTTAATTTTCAAACAAGATATTTTTTGGTCATTTCAAGTAGACTATCAAAAACGGAAACATTTGCTATTGACTAACCGGAGAAGTTCTAAAATGTCTTACTCACTTAAATATATTTTCTTTCGGAGCTTATTTTAATGCAAAGGTCACTGAAGTCAACTTTACACGCAAGGTCGCTCTCAGTGCTTAAAATTGCCAAGTCGTTTAAAAGGTCCTGCATCATTGTGCTCCATAAAAAGTTTTTGATTAGCTTTAGCTTAGTGAAAGATATCTTCACTGAAGCAACGGTAACTGGTTATGAGCGAAATATTCTCAGAGCAATGCAGACATATGGGAATATCTCAGCAAGCTTGAATTTGGTGAATTTTTCTAAGAGGCTGAATGGACTTGATGACTCATCTCCAAAGTTTGCAGAATGGATCGCTTTGAGATATATCACTTCATTTATAAACTCATCTTGGGAGATATCATTCTCGTACAGCTTTGCCAGGGTAACACAAGCAGTGGAAATTTGCCGCTGTGTTTAATCAAGATACCTCGAAAGGAAGTCAAACATATTATCTATTTCGTATGCAGCATCATATTGTGTTGGGTGGCAAGCAATAACGGAAGCAAGTATGACATGAGAAAATGTCACATTTGTCACACGTCTTCTGGAAAAACCTGGCTTGGTTATTTCACTATGAGTTGACTTCCTCTTGACTTGGGGTTGCTTGTAAAGTTGCTGGAGACATTGTTTTATGTGGCTTATCTGAGAGTTCTGGCCATGCTGAAACAGTAGGTTGAGGACCAGTCTGTTCATTTTCGAACCCAGAAGTTTCTTTCTCAGTTTCAGTTCGCTTTTTAACACCAACATCAAATAATGCAAGTGTGCCTGTCCTAGTTTCTTGATCCCTCTCCTCCTTTTCCCATCATTTCTGAGCACCAGACTTATGTTGCTAGGAGGGCATCTTTACTTCGAAATTCTATTTAGCTCTTCTCTTTAACAGGTCTCTCCAAATTTGATCTGAATTGACTGGTGAGAAAACCTTTTATTCTTTGCTGACAGAACTGTTTGTATTAGTCAATTGTGTCATTATCAGAGATTCCAATGAAAACAAACAGTAGGTATTTACAAGAACACAAATCATCACTGTTTGAATATTCAAAATCAATCAAATGCGTCAGAGACACTATTGGGCCTAAGCAGATTTAAGTCAACTGTGCTAAAGCTAAAGACAGCAAACAGTAGGTAATTACAGTCTTCACTTTGATATCATTGCAAAATATAACAGAACAAAACAGCTTCAATTTCTTACAGGCCCCTGAAATAGCCCCGGGGCAGTTGTCCTGGCTACCCCCATCTCAGCAGCACCGTTTCTAAGCCCTGTTCTTTGCAATAACCAGCATTTTAAGATGAATGTGGTGAGGGCAACTCAACAGACTAACATGATTTTATATCATTTTGGCATTGAATTACTATCTAACACTGCCTGCCAGTGTTTAACTTCAACTTGCATTTCCTAATAAGTTCTTTGTCAAACATTGCATTTGCTAACACATTTTGATTTTGAGCGAATTTGCTGTGACTCTTGATACTTTTATTTGTGTGTTTCGATTTATTAAAATCTGTGATAAGTGCACTTTGACTACCAAATAAGAAACAGTACATCCATGCCAGTGCCGGCAAAGATCAAGGATTTTATCAGTTAGGGATGCTTCCGGGTAAAGAACGAAGCCATGCAATGTCAGGCTTTTACTTCCTTGTTCCAACAAATAATAGTGAACTTTGTCACAAATGTTACTTGGCCACAATCTGAGGTCACTGGAATGAGCTGTTCTTAGTTCTGTCACTAACCGTCCCAGTCATGGTAACAGCTGCATCTAAGGCAACGGCATGTCTCGTAGTTGCAAGTTTTGTAAGTGATACCTAAGATGTGCCACAGTGTTGATCCTGCCCTTCCTGAGATGCAGACTGTGACTGAATTGCTTGTCAGATGCAGGTTTGGTACTTAGAAATTTTGGTATCTTCAATAGATTGATATCTATAAATTTCTGCTTGTTTATTGTCGATTTACTTTCTTCACTACTTGATTTATAGCATCCGCCTTGATCTCTGTCCCAACTGGTATTACCACCAACTTTCTTTAGTTTTGCAACTCTTGTTACATTCAAGCACATTAAACAATCAATTACACAATAAACCAATCTTTTTAAGACCCTGTAAGGCATGAGTTTTGACAACAAGACAAATTGCAATGGCATCATTTCTGGTGCTGCATAGTGCTTGAAATAAGGACATGAAAATTCCAGTGATGCAATTTTTTGAAACATTTTTATGAAACCTAAACAAAGCTACCCCCACAGATCCAAGGAGCAAGGTTTTAGTTGATGTAGCTGCATGATAGGTTCCATTCATCATGATTTGACAAAATTAAAAGGAGCCAAGTGGTTGAAGGAAGCTTAGTAGCTGAAGAAATGAAAGTGGTTCAAAGGAACTGAGCGGTTGAGAGGAAGGCATTATTGCCCCTAATAAAATGACTTCAAGGCAATTTGCGATGCATGTTTGGAACAGCATTTCTCGACTTGGTAGAAGTATGTGAAATCAAGGTGCAATTCTCAAACAAGTCAATGCTGACTTGTAAAATGAACTACAACTACAAGTGTTTATTCTGGTAATAGAACTGTTACCTTTTGTTTTGTCAAATGTATACAAGTTTCAGATAAGAAACTTTGCCCAAATGTAAATACAATATCAAGATACAATATCCTTAAACTTTGCCAGGGCTTTTTTCTATTTACAAGACAAAAAGTGCAATATGTCTAAAATCGCAAGGCATCTTTAGCAATTTCATGACTGAACTGTGATTGAAGGTCCACCAATTTTCGTTTCAGAACTGCAAGGCCCGAGAGGATTATTGTTTCTGGTTTCAATGATCCACATGTTTCAACATTGAAGTAAAATTTATCTGGTTTTCCCTCAGGATCAAACTCTGCTTGACTTTCATCCTCCTTTAATTGAGAATATTCACTTTTGGGCCATTCTTCAGGTCTAGAAAAAGTGATGAAATTGAAGTTAAATATACAGAAAACATTGAAAAAATAAACATTGAAATAAACAATAAACATAGAACTAGTTCGTAGTTAGCCTTTTATGCAACAAATTATTGGTTTCAATTCCTGAGAGAAAAAGAAATATTACAATTAGTTTTTTACACCTTTAATTGTTCAACATCTTGCTACATAATGTAATAGAATGTTTTTTTCTTTCCAGTATAAACAGGAAATTCTTTCAATTCCAGGTAGTCTTCATGACAGGCTGACAAAAGTATAGGCATAAACATAGCTAAGACTAAAAGTGCTAAAATTAGATGATATTCTCCTCTGGTCATTCAAACTTGGAATAGAAACTGAAACTTTCTAGCTTAACTGTATTTGTAACACCCATTTAGATGAAGAAAGAAGAAATTGGCATTTAGATACTGTCTTTGACATCTCTAGACACTTCAATATCTAAATTAGATATGCATTCTGTCCAAAGTCTTGTGAACTTATGGGAATTTTTCCTTTCAGCTACTTCTCTACAACTATTTTTCTTCCATTCTTGTCTACCTGTCAATCACCCTGCTTTTACACACACACCTACCTCCCCTCCCCCAGTTGTTTACAGCACCATGCCTTACGTAATGAAAACTCTGTTTTGCGTCCTCACTCACACCTCCTCTCACCCTATCCATCCACCCGTCTGTCTGTCTTCTATCTGTCTAGCTACCTATCTGGCTGCATATCTACCTATCACATATACTTTCAAAGCAGTATAAGTCTCCGTACCGAGGAAATGTAGTATGGCGAAGTGCATTATCTGGATCATATTCAAAGGCAACACCTCCAGTTGGATTCCATTTGGCATGTTCCTTTCCAAATCCCTTGACAGCATAGGCTTTTAACTTCACTTCCTGTCCTTTTCTTAATTTAACGATCACAATATCATCAGTCTCAATATAACCAGTTTTGTCCTCTTCGCGATTCCGCGACGTGACTGGTACTACTTTAGGTTCAGATGACAACAAATCTCTGCTTGTAACATGACGGGTTTGGTCATCTAAACACTTGACGTCTAGCGTAAACTCAACTGAACATTCCGGGCAGAACTCCATACAAGTGCAGTCTCGTGAATATTTCATTCTATCCACAACATCATCCGATGTTAGCGGAATCAATCCTACACGATGCGCAATAAAATCGTCATGAAGCACGGATGTATTGTTGTCGATCTTCACCCAGTCAATGGCTAGGGTAGGAACTTCAGCGTGAAAAATCCTACGTAAGCCGTTGGCCATGGCGAGCTCTGTATTATCAATTGAAAATTTGATGTTCTGTTCTGTGAGTTCAGCTATCTTCGCACGCGGTTGGCTTGCGTACGGCATTTTCTGGTATATTTTTGACAATGCCTTCTTGAATCAGTTTTCGATATGAATCCATGAACCTTGAATTTCTAAGAGAGCCATGACAAGGATGGCGGCTTAACTCGGCATTAATACGAGGTAACGACAACATGGAACCTGGCAAGATTCGTAGAACGAACATCTGTTTTGACTATGAAATATTAGAACCCCACAAAGGGAAACGTTTCCTTTGACAAGCTTCTCGGAAGTACGATCATGCATTGTGTCCTATATACTCCCTGCATAACCTACACACTGATCACCATTTGAAGTTGCTATCGAGCATCCTCACGCACGGAAAGAAGTAAAATGTCGTACTTGTAGTCTTCATTGTGAAAACATCGACACAATGCAGTCGAGGACTTCCTCATCAGGGCGCGTATCTATGTTGCTAGCTTTATTTCTCGGCTATGGAAGTTACTACGTTGGCAGAAAGACGTTTACGAACTGCATGATATCCTTAGTTGACGACCGATCTATGAATTTAAAAAAGGAGCACCTTGGTACAGTGGCAAGTGGCTTTATGGTTATGTACACTATAACAAAGTTCTTGAGTGGGATTCTGTCAGATCGAATGAGTCCAAAGCACCTTTTTGTCTGTGGTCTAATACTGAGTGGTGTTGTGAATTGTCTTTTTGCCTTCTCAGCAAATGCTTGGATTTTTGCTCTGCTTTGGTGCGCAAATGGCTTTTTCCAGGGATTTGGCTGGCCACCATGTGGCAATTTAATCAGTGTGTGGTTTCAACCCTCGGAGGTAATGGATTTAGTTTACCATATTCATATGTGATATTCAACTCTATGTACAACCGTCTTATATTTCGAGTTAACTGGTTCTTGTGCTAACTTACTGCGCTGCGGTATGTGCAAAAGATTGTCATGGCATTAGCTGTGACTAAGGTGCTTCTGAGATCGTTTTGGAAAACACACCCGCAAAGTGAGGCCCAGGCTTCTTCATTTGCCAGGAGGATGTTCACTTGTCCTCCTTCTTGGTATTACGCAAGCGATTTTAATCATTTGAAAAATTGGCCTACACAAAGGAAGTTTTTTTTTCTAAAAAAAGATGAAATGATTTTTGGATTAGTTGCTGAAATCTAAGATTGTTTTTGATCTTTCTAAACTAGTTTTTTTGATTGACTAATCAATAGGGACATCTACACTTTTTAGCGTAAACCTTGTCCAGCATCGGCTTGGTCATCTTGTATTATATGTTGCAAACTGCGCATTTGTTTAAATTTTTCTGCTCAATTTATTTATTTTCATTGTTTTTCTGACCATGCTCTTTAATTTCCATTTCCCAAGGGAATTTTGTATTTGCGAAACAATTCAGCAAATTTGTGTGGAGAATTAAGTTTAAATCAGTGTCAGTGAGCTCTTCTTGATCAGCGTTGGGCATACCTTGCTAACACTGAGAGTATGGTTGTACCTTACTGGACATGTTCTTGATATGGAGTGTTTGTACTCATGCAGCAAAAAAACTCTTGAAATGTTATGAAAACAAAGCAATGATTTCTGCTTTAAGCTTGTGTCTGCAAGATGTTGCATTCCTCTGCCAATGATGTGATAGGGCAAGTAAAACAGTTTTATTTAAAGCAGTAAAATTGTAGTCTTAGCTCCTGTGGCATTAAGATGTTTTTCCTTTTAATACACAATTCATTTCTCTGTGTTGTTTGTGACATGGATGGTTGAGTTACAACAGTACTTAACCTTTGTTTTAAAACTGATTATCATCTGTACTCTTTCAATAACTTTGTTCTTTTTTGTGTCAACAAAACTTTCACCTTCAAGATTATGCTTTCATATTAAAGGTAATGGTCACGATTACTTTCTTATTATTTAGAGGGGAACAGTGTGGAGTTTAGTTTCTGCTGCAAGTAGCGTATCAGCAAGTATCACGCCATTCATTGCATTATTCCTGTCTGTACAATTTGGTTGGAGACTTGCTTTTTTTAGTTTTGGCATATTTTGCATTCTGGTATCTTGTTTACTTGCTGTTATAATTCATGATCAGCCACCTGAACCAATAGGAGACCAGAAACAATCCAGTGACAAAATTAAAAAGGCTGCAAGAAGTTCACAGAATCCATTGCTCTTGTTGAAAAGCCCATTTTTACAGCTGACTGGCTTATCTTTCCTTATTTCATCTATCATTAAAACTGCAATTGAAGATTGGGAACAATTGTTTTTGATTCAAGCCAAAGGATGCAGCAAATATGAAGGTATGCAAATTTAGGAATACAATTATAGACAGTTTCTGGTTAATTAAATGAGACTCTTTCACTTACAGTGGATTATTGAGCAGATAATGTTCATCATCTCACTTGGCAGCTTTTTTTTTTTTTTGGGGGGGGGGGGAGCAGGTAAAATTGTTCAAAACCATGCCCTTTGATTCATCAGAAAACACCTATTATATGTATTGTATTGTCTTTGAGTAACAACAATAAAGAGGTGAAAATAAGAAAAGTAAGCGTAGTCTGAATGATGCCCTGCTGTAGGAACAAGATCCACTACTGCCAAATAAAGCAGATGCTGCAACAATTTTTAACGTAAGAAGTTTGCCTACTTTGGAAAGAATAAACACTGCGGCCTCTCTTCTTGCTGCAGAGGCAGACTTCGGTCATGAGTTACTACAAGGCTTGGACACGAGTATCCTTGGTTGATATATAATAGCCAAGATAAAATCCTGGCTATTATGAATAGATTGGGAAGACAATGCCAGAAGTCAACATTCAACAACATTCTACAGTCAACGAATGGATAAGAATAGCAATGTGAAATGCTGGCCGTGCGGAAGCTTCCAAAAGATGTCAATACTCAAAATATTTTTGATGTTTCTGAGTCACTCTATTCTTCTGTTGGATTATCAGTGACATGAGAATCCCATCCACATTCAAAGAGAAGTAGCTGAAGATCCCACTGGCCATACATGCAGTTGTGCAAGAGACTTAAGAAAATGCAATTCCATTAATCCTTAAAGTGCTCAACACATTATTCAACAATGAAAATATTGATTTTTTTGTTGTGCTCTTGATGCACTCAGAACAATCGTACTTGCACTATCATATCACATCCCCTATAGTTTCATGCTTTACGGATTGCCTTACCATCGACACTGGATTGCTAACATCTGAATGTGAACAAGCAGTGATTGTTGTGAGTGGACATGAATTTGTACAGCAATTTGGATCAGCTCGTCAAAGTGCCTAAGATGAATTTTGTACTTAGCTGGAGTCATAACAGCTTAGATATTTCAATGGCAAGTGATTTTATGGTACAAAGACCTTCTCAAATCCCTCGATTTGGAAGTGTCAGACCAGTGGGTTAATCAAAAGGAAGGAGTAGTGTCCTTCAGCTAAACTTGAAAATAATAGCTAAATTGAAACTTGATTTGGTGATTCTTGAGAAGGAGAGTAGATAATAATCGTTAACATAATGTTGAATTTTGGTGTTGTGGTTGTGTAGTTCTCTTAGCATGTCCATTGTGTTGTAATCCATTAACAATTGTAAACAGGGAGAAACAGTTGCAGTAGGTCTGCTGACCGAATCCATATAGGTATGAGAAAAGTGTATTAAAACATATGTTTTACTTTTTTTTGAAAATTATTGGGAGGCAGCCACCTCCCTGCCACTGATGTGTCCACCACTGGGGAAAGCTATTGTAAATAAATAAAAAATCATATATTGTTAAAAGGCAGAAAGTGTCTGTGAAAATATGGCTAGAACATTAAACATTCTTTTTGCCAGACTCCATTTTGATTGTCAAATAGTTGGTTCCTATATTGTTCACTGCATTCATAGTATCAGACCTGGTGATATCTTGTTACTCATTAAAAACTGTCCATAATATGATACCGTGGTGATGACAAAAGTGGGTGAAATTTAGTGGTTTTGAAGTTTTATTGTTACTGCTGTTAATGGTAAATATTCGGTGATGTGAACTGCAGTAGTTGAGTATATTGATGTGGCGTTTTTTTATAATGTACAGCAAGCTTTGCTGCTAGCTCTTTTCAAGTTGGTGCTGTTATTGGTGCCATCTCAGCTGGAATTGTATCAGATTGGTGTTTGAGACGAGTAAGTACAAGTTTAATCTCTCTTCTTATCTCTTGCCATAGTATGCTTGACACTTTGTGCATAATGGCAGTTAGTCTAGTACCCTTGATATTTTACCATATCATAAACTTTTGCAGCATGCTAACTTTTGTGCAATGAGTATCAGTTGTAGAAGAGCTCTTTGTGAAAATAACTATCAAGAGTGGAATATAGACACATTATGAACTCAGAGCAAGGACAACACTTTAGAGATTTTACCAGGCCCATGTTTTTATAGTAGGAGAAGAGAAACATGTAGAATGTTCTAGACCTGCCTTTTAAGCATTTAAAGAATGTACATAATGTAGAAACAACAGAATAAGCTGAAATTGCAAGAGTGCAAAAGCGATTTGAGGTCCATAGATCCATGGATCCATATGTATCTATATTTGCTATCAGAACCAACAAATAGTAGCATGATAAATGGAGAGAATTTAAGTGAATGCATTTTAAAACTCCAGTAAACAGTTACTTGCTTTTTCTTGAAACACATTTTACAGTGCTTTTTTGCCTTTTAACAGTATCCATAGTTTTGTTTATAATGTCCCTGTCTTCTAGCTTTTATGTTTGTTTCTAGGTCATAAGTATTGCTGTCTTGTTCTTGTAATCTTGCATACTGTTTTGCTTGTCATGTAACATTGCATGCTTGTTTTACAATGTGTTTTTGTTTTCTTGGCTTATTGTCACTATTGTTACCTTTTTGTTAAAATTATTTCAGCTTGAGCATTGACATTAGATCATTATAATTGTATCCACTGAAATGTGTCTGTGAGACAATAAATCATCTCTAGCTTGTTTGACTACACTTTTTCTCACACAAAATGCTAAGTGATATCAATGTGTTTGTTTCTGTTTTGGATCCATGGATTCTTTGACAGGTGTAGTATACCTTGATCATCTTCATGGAATATAGTTGATGCATTGAAATGGGCAGCAAAACTCAACAATATGTACTCCTCATATCCTCGCATTCATATTCGTCGTATCCTTCCTGAACCAGAAGTTGAACATCTTGTCACTGGGTCTTCACTCCAGGCTGTGTCTCAGTAGCCATACAAAGATACATCTACTTCATCCACTGAGAACTTTAAACCATAATTCAATGTGCCTTTGATATACCATAGGACATGCTTTAGTCCAGTCCAATGTTCTTTCTTGGATTGGAATGGAAGAATTGGAAGAATTCCAACAACTGCAACAGTATATGGCCTGGTAAATTAAACATTCCTATTTTTTATGTAGACACAGTTATCTTATCCACTTCTGCTATAACCTTCAGACAAAAGGATCAAGGACACTGTTCCAGCAGCACGTTGTTTGCATAAGTCTGTAAAGAATATAGCTGTAATTTGCTTCTGCTTCACGACAAGTTTACGTCATTTTTACCACAGAAAAACGAAACATGAAAATATTGCCTCGTGGTTAGACTTGATAGAAAAA
>JANTCA010082251.1:0-35699 GCA_024741275.1 Chironex yamaguchii | reverse complement strand
CTTTGGCAATAAGATCGGATAGTTTGAGTTGTAAGCCAAAAAAGACATTTTAAACCTCCCAGCACACCTGATCAAGCCATCCCGTTCGAACAATCCTACGTCTGCATTCAATTTATCAAAATATCTTTTATTCTCCTTTAAATTTGTATGCCAATCAAGCACCCACCATCACTGCTTGAATGTCTCCAGCAACAATTGATCTATCTATTACAGGATGCTTTAAAATAGCTTTAAATTTCTTTACCAGGGCTGAGACTCTCAATAGCTTTGTACAGTTGTTGAATCTTGCGGCATCAATGACAGCAGATAGCTGGCCTTTTTTATTCCCTTTAGTAGCAATGTTGGCAACATAGGGGTGTGTGATTGTATTACAACTGTATTGTAGCTTTTATTCACTGCAAATAAGAAATATATTATTGTGAGTTTATGTGATAAATCATTAAAATAAGACGAGATATATCCAAATACAATCAAAAGGATGTTAAGTATTATTACTTACATCGATATTGTCCCATGACGGTATAACCATGGCACCGGCATCAGTTAAGCAGTGTGCTTTGCCCACAGTTACAGCTATCTGAGAATCCCAAACTTTACCTGCATATTTATTTACAAATGATATTTTGAAATTTGCTCAAATAAAGTAATTTTACTCTATAAGGTCAATAAACATATTTTTATTGTAAATACAGGAATATAATATTATAATCAAAGTTTAGTCAATATCATTTTGTAATTAACCCGAATGGGGTACTATCGACATTTTTGCAAAGGCATTGATGACGTCGATTGAAGACAGCGGCATTTTCTGTCTTCCCACACAACACTGCCTCTGGTCAGAATCGATAATTTGACCTTTTCTAAACAAGCATTTAACGTTGTAGGGCTCTTCGACTGTGCATTTACGTCTTTGTTACATTTCTTTAAGATTGGTACAATATTTGCAGGATACACCTCTGGTGGCCCTTTCAGCCAAAGGGGGCCTTTCCACAACAACTCATCAGAAGCAAGAGTAGTTGCAAAAAATTCTCTTGATCCGAGATCTGCCAGGTTTATAGAGCCAGTACAATGTTTCAATTAACAGCACTCATAAGCTTAACAATTTCACTTCTCCCATTGAAAACAAACTGCTAGTAGTCTTTGTCTGATTGTGTCCAGCGCAATAGAACTTTGCTATCTGACCATCAAAATATACCATCAATAGTTAAACCTGAATACAAGGCTTCCTTCACAGATGTAACCAGACACACACCAATCGACGCAGCCAGTAATAACAAACTTAGAATTGATGCTTTAGTTTCGGACAATGGTGCAAGACAAGCTTTAGAACAAAGAAGAACAGATTTCCATCCCGATGCTTTCTTAGCTTGAATAAACGACTGCACAATAGCCTGACTCTGATTCATCACCAAAAGCATGCAAATAACAGGACTCAATTTGGTTTTCTGGCTGCATATAACATCTTTAAAGTTCAATATCGATTCCTACTAAATATCTAACCCACTTTTGCAGGTTAACTCGCTCAGCCTCTTAAAGAGAGATGTCCCAATCTCTCTTTTTCTGCATAGATCTTGAAATAGTGACCTCACTTGAATACATACAGGAATAGCAAGGCCAAGTGGGTCAAACAATTTAGCGGGAATTGTCAAAATGTTCCTTAATGCCAGCTGAAGTCCCTTGACAAAATTCACGATGTTAGACAGTTTCCAAATACTACTTTTGTCTTCAAAATTTGCGACATTGCGCTAAAATCGCATTATACAAAACATTTTCGGAAAATTGGCACAGCCAGATCGTCCTTTCATCTGAGTGTATTGGAGTCTGTCTACATTAAAACAAGAAAACCAGTATTCTGTAGGCTGAAAGAGTTCGTTTTTTCACTTGGACTCTTCCAATAATGTTTTGTTTCTTCATTTTCTCTTTCTTTGTTTCCTTTCTTGTTTATGATTGGTTAGTTTTGCTACATGTTTTGTACAAATAGGTTGCCATGCACGTTCCTTTCTGACGTTTCATACTCTGAAGAGTGTCAGATGAAAAAAGCTTTTAAGTATTATTTTAGCGCAAGGTCGCAAATTTTCAAGACGATTTTCAAGTTTTGTACCACAAAAAGTTGTTCAACTTTTGTCTTCCTTTAACTTCCAATTTAATCCAAGGATCTTGTGCTCTTTTCCAGATTCGAATTTGCTCAAACCCCAAGGAGATTTTTCGCATATGACTGTCCCTCCTCACTGGATGATATTTCTCTCTCATCAAAAATTGCTTTGTTGTAAGTAGCAAGTTGATTTGAAACTCCTTTACAATTTGGAGCCCACTTTCTCAAGTTAAGACCACCAGCAGCTAGGCAGGTCTTTACGTCTTGAAACAATTTGACTGATTGTTCCATGTTTGCTCCTCTGCAAGTCCAATCATCTATACAAAAGCCTTCAAAAATCTCTTCCGACATTTTTTTATTTCCTTTGTAGTAATTTTTGATATGATAGTCAAGTGCTGCATTTAAGCAGAATGGCAAGCATGAGATCCAAAATAACACCATTGTAAAGCAAAATACGATAACTTCTGGGTCTCATCATCCACATTCCTTACCCATAGTAAACACAGCAAGTCCCTTTGTTCTTCTTTCACCCTTATGTACAAAAATGCCTTTTCTGTATCCACGGCTAACACCACTTTATATGCTCTGAACCTCAGTTGTATGTCTACAATAGTATAAACTATTGGCGGCTAACATACACACATTCATTTAATGATGTTTATGATTCCTTTCACTTTAAACTTGCATAAATAACCATGCATATCTTTGTTGTTAAGGCATCCTGATGTTTTACGGGTTGATAAAGCAGGTAATGGATTTTTCCTACTTGTCCAGTTTTGGTTGATGAATCAACTCTCTCAATAATTCCCATCTCTTCTTGCTCCCAAATAATTTTACTGTATTCCTCAAATATTTCTAGGTCACTGTAAAGGTGCTTCAGTAAGGACTGTAGTCTTGATAAGCTAAATACATAGTTGTCAGGCAACAAATTGTGATTTTCTTTACATGGCAAAGTCACACAGTATTTATTGTTCTCTACTTCAATATTCTTTACAAAGGATTCATGTACAGTGTTCACTTTCCTAATTCCGGACAATTCATAATCCCACAGAGTGTTAACAATATCATTTGTATGCTGCAGTATCATCAGTACAACTTGTACTTGTAGCACATGTGACAAAACGTAACTTACAATACCTGCTGTTTCCTTGGCAACATTAAAAGGTACACATCCATACAGCACCCGATTTTTATACAATGAGTGGTAGGTCGTCCTTTCTCCCCCATATTGCTCAATCATTGAAGAATTTTGCCATATCCTTGGCAACAATTAAGAGATTAATTTCTAACTCAGTGTCTCCTTCACTGTCTGCTAATGGTATCTCTCTTAGAAAATCAAACTGTTCAATTGCATTCTTGATATTTTGTCAACAGATCAGAGCACAAAGATTGAGTGCAGAATGTGCTTCCATGGTGAGGGAAAAGTCCTTTCTAATACTTTCAATACTGAACCAAACGATACTGTATTTACATACCTGTCCACAATTAATGCCGAATACTTTAATTTTCAAAGACTCTTGATCAACAACAGGTAGCTTTAAACAATCATTAATATTCATCAATATTGTGACTGATAAACGAAAGCTGACTCTCAAAATGAAACACTAGCCAGGCTTGTATTTTTTTCCTTGGAATCGTTAACGTAAATGCAGATTTGGGCAGTCTGCAGCAAAACATCATCTCTGCAACTCACATACAGCATGTTGGTTTTCGTGTTTTGGTCGATGGGTTGAGAAATGCCGTCCTGCTTTGAGGCTAAACTGTGACCATCACAAATACTGACATGGTGTTTTCCCGTACCTGAAAAACATTTCCAAAAATCTCAATTCTGCACAGCATGGTTTTTTATAAGCAAATAAAACAATGTCCCCGTTGGTGCAATATTTCCTTGTGTGCTGCTTTGTCAGTAACCATTTTTACAAAGATGGGAGGCATGATTTTGTATACAATATGTGCAACTGGGTTCTCTGCCATCTGTTAGCAATTTGTAAGCTGCAGAAGGTAATTGCTTTGCTATGGGGGGATTTGATGCACTCAGAGCTGATGGAAAGGTGGCTTCAATTCCTATGCATCTCGAGAAGCCGACTCAGTTCCCAGGGCCTGTCTCTCATTTGGCAATCAAACAGAAATCTCACATCTTCACGGATTTTTGTGAGTAACGCCGGTATCAAAAGACTTCAATAAGCAGAAGTTAGTACTTTCAGTGATTGCAGACGTCTAACATTTACTTCCACCTTATCATATAAATTCTGTAACTCCCTTACATCCTTGGATGAGTGCAAGAATTTTCAATAGTGTGTCGTGATGTCACCTCATTATTACTTGGCTATCTCCAATTCTATCGCTAATTCATAGTTTGCTTCTGTTGTTGTCAAACAAGCAATAGCGGCAGTAGCACTTCCTTCCAAATGGCTGAGATATGCAAGGACATTCATACTCGGATCACAATGTAGGGCACTTTGTAGGTGTCCCAAAAAGTTTTGCATTATGTAACCTCTCCATTAAACCGCTTTAAGTTCAATCTAGGTAGTTTCGAGGCAGCTGCACTTTCTTGTAGTGTAGTACTTTGCAAAGCAACTGATTTAAGTTAGACCTTCTTTGATTTCTAATAAGACCTCAATAACAGCATGGCGAAATTCCCCTGTCTGCTTAATGTCTGTGAGAAATTCGAGGTCATCATCTAACAAATTTAATATTTGATCGTCCAAAGCCTTAATGGACTCCAGCTTGTCCTTTATTCTAATCTTTAATTGTTTTAATTTCTGTTGAGAGCAACTTTCATCCGTGAGAGCGATTTTTGCATTGTCTGCTATCTCCTTCACATAGCTCCAACAGCCTTCTCTGACACTAGCATGTTAATCAATATTTTTTCTGTTTAATGTTTGTGAGAAATTCGAGGTCATCATCTAACAAATTTAATATTTTATCGTCCAAAGCCTTAATGGACTCCATCTCTTCTTTTATTTTAATTTTTAATTGCTTTAACTTCTGTTGTGAGCGACTTTCATCCGTGAGAGCGATTTTTGCATTGTCTTGTATCACCTTCACATTGCTCAACAGCTTTCTCTGATGGTAACAAGCTAATCAATATTTTTTCTCGATTTCTTGGCTGCTTTCGACATTTTTCTGTTACCACCCGGATCCGTGGACCATGTTATATTTTTTACAAGGTCCCCCTTCCTGGGGCAAGGTATGCGGTGTAAGCCTCACACCAAGCTCCAAAGAATGATTCCAAAATGACATATTTTATGTAGGCTCAAAGGCTCCGATTATCCAACAAAAGGTTTAACACTATGCATAACAGAAATTTACTCTATATACAAAATTATAGACAAATTTCTCTAGAAGGGCCATAAATCTGTAATTTTCGTGTACATATACACTCTTAGGCTCAACAAAAATCTCCTCTTAAGCAAAGTGCAAGCATATTACATGAGTATTTTCGTCTGCTAAATGTCTATCAACAAATTATAAGTCGGTTCATGGAAGCTGGGGTTAAGTACCATTACTAATACGTTTTCTTCACATGCAGCAAAGATGCTTTGCAATTAATCCGTTGAAGTATTTCATTAGTCATAGATTTCATAAAGGTAAGCATGTTGATTGAAAAACGTCGTCCTTTCCTGCTGTTTATTCTATTCTTCCTAAGATTTTAGGCTTAGTGGTAACTACTCAGACTTACAAACAAACAAACAAACAAACAAGAAGATTCTAACATTACTGCACTTCCATCATTTTCATGTTTTGTTAATTGAACTAATCCTGTCAATTTTCTTGCAATGCATGCGCACGATGCCGCAATTTTTAGCAGTTGCATATTCAAGTAGTACGTAACCAATCTCTTGTATCCCTCCGGATTTTAAGGTTGGTGTTGTCCTATTCCGTCTGTAAACACAATAAATAGTTTGTAAGCCTATTTACTGTAACTTTTTTCTGTTCTACCTTGCATTAGAAACCAAATCATAAGCTAAAAGTATCTTCTAAATTTGGTGAAGGATACGTTGTGTTGTTACATCAAAGGCCTAAATTGTACATTTGCCAGGTTTAAGAGCCAACTCAGTATGATACGCATATGAATGCCTAATTACCTCCAAAGAATCCTCAATACATCTTACCCCATCCAGAGCAAAAAAGCATCCTTGTATTGCAAAAGATGTTAGCTAAACAAGTAAATATCACAATACATACCGGTCGATATTACTTTTTAGAAGCATGAAATCTTTCCTCTGCTTATATTTCAGGTAGTAAGCGTTTACCTTGAATATCAATATACTGTACTTAGTTACCTTTTTATATTCTTTTACAAAATGTAATCCATAGTAAAAAAAAATAGTAAACGTGCTATTGATAGAGAGATTACTAATAGTTTATTTAATTGGTGTTTATTAACAATGTTCAATAAGATTGCTCTACATAGACGTATTGCTTACAATGTCACCATTGACATAAATTTCCTTTAGTTACAAGTGGTTGTATAGTAGATTATGTCAGATATTAAATTTGAGTTTCCTTAATAATAACAGACTTTGATAAATTCATAGCTTTTCTGCTCTTATATATTGTAATTTTGCATTTCAGAAACTTGTCACAATGCTAATTATTTATAAGACAGCTACTTTGAATTTAAGATAAACATTAAGGTGAATAGATTTATTTTTGTCCACCTATTACTTATTTTGCAGATGATAAAACAACATTATCTGAATTAATTCTATTTGAAATCTAACCTTGAGGATATGCATTTTAAATAAGAACAAGTCTTTGTCTGATGTCGCCAGCATAGCTATTGCTGCCTTAATATTTTACTTTTTTGCCGTCTCAGTCAATGAGTTAAGAATCAGAGTCGAATGTTGATTCCTTTTGACTTCAATTTTGTCTTCAATAAAGATTACACTGAAAGAAAATGGGCATGCGAATGAGATGGTTGGATGGCACAATAGTTTCACGATCAAATCTTAGACGTTATCATTTTTCCTTCGTCTTTTATTTGATCTGCATTCATTGTGATGCACAAAATGCTACATTCTTAATGTTTAAATGTATAGATAACTAAATAACTGAGAAGACATCTGCTTCAAAATATACATTGTTTCTTTATTGAGACGTGGAACATGTATTCCCTGCAATGTGTACGCTTCTGGCATGGTACATCACTTGTACAATTCCAATATTATCAAACTTAGTCATCTCCTTTGCATTTGTTTTGGCACGTGTTGCTGCGCCAGCAACATCGAGCACAACGAGTACTTTTAAAGTATAGTCAAGGAATGAACTCTTAATTCTCGAGAAAGGGCCAAAAAAGATAAAAATTTCATCATTCTTCTCTGTGCGTCAAAAGATATGACCAATTCTAGGCATTGTTCTCTATTTGGGCCTGTTTATGGATTGCTTGACGTCAGAGCACAGAGCAGACAAAGACATTAGAAATGCAGCCGTTTGACACATTAACTAAATATTGTACTAAAAGTTTCCAATTGTCCAAAGCAAAGGAATCATTTTACTGCGAGAGTGAAAGAGAGAGAGAAGCAGAGAGATAGAGAAAGAAAGCGACATCATTTACACAAACAGTCATTATTTTTAGTAATTTCAATTTTAGACTCTGTCACTCGGGAATGCATATTCCTGAAAGTCTCTTGTCACTTCGATACCGGTCCCTTTGTCTTATGAATTAGTTTTTGTTTCTCTCTCGAGGTTCCCGTTATTTGGAAATTGCTTCTAATAAATGTACCTTGATCTGTATTTATCAGTCAATTCTGGAGTACTTTTGAGTTTGCAAATTCTTTATTTGTGTTCAACATGCAGAATACTCTACATTGAAATGAGTCAAAGTTATTCTACTTCTCAAATACAGTTTCTTCTCCCCTGGACACCTATTCTATCTTTACTTCCAGATCAAAAATCCAGTACGAGTAACAATTGACCAAGGAAGTATTACGACGTGTAATAAAAAATATTTGTTTGAATTCAAGTGCTTTCTACAACAATTTGAGAGAAAAAACCAGAGTGCTGTAGTTTAATCTCTTGCTATTAAGCAATAGGTACAAATTTATCCTTAGCACAAGTAATAACTTCGAATGCAATAGAGATAAGCTACTGACAAAACAAAATATTTGGCCACTTCAAACAATAGTATTGAGAGTGAGCTAACCTTGCATGACGTTTTATGAAAACGGTGATAGTAGTGGGAAGGTTGTCTAGGACGTTCAGATTTTACCTTTTTGCTATTGATTGGTAACAGCATTTTGAATGATTGTGAAATTTTCCAAACGTCATAAAAAAGATACTCATACCAATGAGATTTTCTGTTCGCCAAAAAAGGTTAACGTTTACAGAAAAATAAATAGATGAACAAATGTAAAATTGGTAAGCTCTTTATGCGTGTCTACAATATAGATAATAAAGCAAGCAATCTAACTGCATGGCTACAGACATTAATTTTTTTCCTGGCGGTGAAAAGAATTTCTCTCCTGGTTTGATTTGATAGAAGTTATTTACATAAGTTTTTGGTATGCAAAGCAAACCGACAGCTAATTTGACCAAATGATCTAATTTAACATTAATAACACCTCTTGTAAAACATCGTTTTCACTGCCATGTTACAAAATCACTTATAAGCTCCACCAAGGAAGTAAATTTCCTCGCCAATATTTCTCTTTTCAATAGCCTTCAAAGGTAAGGATTCCAGGCGACAGACTCATTAGGAGAAGATAGCTCAAAATATCTACTTTTTAGCTGCAGTCTCATACAAGATACACTTTTAGAATCACTTTTTTAAAGATATTGCCCAAGTTTTTAATCAATTTAGTCTCCGTATTGTTGTGACAATAAGCTTTTGAAGGTGCCTATTTGAATCTTTATTTTTCTGGTAGCGGCAGTCCTTTGATAATATAATGTTCTATGTAGAACCACAGCATCGACCTTTATATGGAGCACCCATTTATGGACTCACTTTTACAGTTTGGGTTCATTTTTCTTTACAATACTGTAATAGTATGTCCAGAAAGCTTTTGTTATAATCTTAGCCTTCAGTGATTTCGACAGGTTGTGTGAAGAAAGCAACGTGTAACTCCCAAAATGATGCAGATAATTCCATTTCATTTTAACGCCTATAGCTTGTCATTACAAATCAAACTACGTATGCTAATTCAAAAGACAAATGACCGTAGGATACGTACAATTGTAGAAAATTCTGTGAAAACAAACTGCTGCTGCTACTGCAAATTTAGTTTTCTTGATGTTTTAAGGTGATATTGGTTTCGGGGATACATATGCAACTTAACGTCGTAGTTACTCTTACAAGTTTTTTTAACTTGGGAATATTTATTATGCAAAATATTTCTTTAGCAAAGCCATATGTATCTTAAACTTTGCATGGCAGTTTTTCTAGAGTTATGTATTCCAATTAAAATGCTTGTAGAAGTAGATATGTTCACGTATCACCTTGCTTTGCACTCTTTCTTTATCTATTGAATTGAACAGAGGCTCATGTATGCATTAGCTCTGTTTTCTGGGAAGAACATTCCTAGATTTTTCTGCCAGTTTTCTTCTCTCCTTGGTCTCTTCTTGAGTTCAGACTCTAAATTTCAATAGCTTTTTATGCTTCTTCAGCTGGTAGAACTTGTTATGCTGCTTTTGCTGATGTGGTGCTGTGCTGTGTTGCAGCTTAGGAGAGCTCAATGGTGATTAGGATGTCTGTTACTTTCATTTTGATGTTTCTTGACCAGTATTGTTTCTCAACTAGTTGACGAAAATTATGATAAGTTTACTTTCTAGATCCCTGCTTGTGTGAACAATTCAAGCTGTCACTCCAATACCAGACACAAAGTTATTCATTGGTATGGTTTTCTTCTGCCTGTGCTTCCGCTGGTACCAATAGTAACCATTTTCTCACTCTTCGGAATGATAATCGTGCAGCAAACAAAAATGCTCTTCATCACAGCTCATAATCATTGTAAAGCTATCATTTGCAATGCTAAGTATGTAAGTAGCATATTCATGATCGCATATCCTCAAAAAATGGCTGTCATGACTTTTGGCAATTATCAATAGTGCAAAGGGGTAACAAGAGTTCCCTATCCTTGACTCTGTTCTATGGTTTTCATGCTCACATGCTAGACAGTATCTCTTCTTTTCTATGTGATTGTAAGTTACAAGTTGTTCTAAATAGATAATCCTATTCTAGATATCACATTAATGCTCTTTTTCCTTAGAATTTGTCTTAACCCCTTTTCATAGTTCTCATCAACCACACCTCTTTTCATATTGTTTGTCACCTAACAACCTACATTGGTGAATCTGCTCTGTATTGTTGCTTAGATTAATCTGGCAACTTGTTCGATAGAGCTGAGATGAATGCTAATCTTGCTTATGACTTTCAATGTATTGTTAAAGGGGCTAAGTGACGTATAGCTCAAACATGTTGAAAAGTAAATGTCTATCAATTAACCACTGTAGGAAACCTTGCCAGCCACCTTCTCTCACCGCAGTCCCAATTTATTTGCCTCGTTGGCGTGACTTTTTGTGGATTTTTTATCGGGGCCTTACATTAAGTTTATTATTCAAATCGGCTACAATTAAAGTTGGCTCGCCTTTTCATCCCAAGTCTTTTCACTCCAGAGACTATTCCATATCTTTACAAGCCTTGAAAGTCAACTATGTCAGCAGTGCTTGTCTTAAGTATTTAGGTAACCATGTCAGTTATCCACCTCCATCTGTTACTGTAGAAGATTTTGTCACATATAAACAAGAATAAGAACATTTTGAGCCAGAAATTATCCCCAATTTAATGACATTGGGACTAGGAGTAGATTTTAATACCTTTTGTTGCTTATTCGTGGTCGTTGACATGAGGTAAAGGTGGTGAATTTTAGAGAATCTTGATTTTCTTGCGGAGTTCTCGTTGTTACTATGTTTGTGAATGTTGTTAATGCTGTTTTTGATAATCCTCAGAGAATTATTGCTACCATTTGCTTACAGTACGATTTTATGGTTTTGTACTACTTTAAACAGCGTACATAAAAGAGTGTTTGGTGGTAGCAACAGTCCCTACTATTACATCAAGTACGCTCCACCCTCTTGCACTACATCGATGCGTTGGCCCGGTAATAAATGGTTTGATAAGCATTGTCATTATTATTGTCTTTGTTGACTTAGTCCACAAACGAATAAACTTGAGTACAATTCAATTGTATGCTCTCTTTGTACCACTGGGCATTTGAGCGAGAACGACAGTTTAAGTAGAGAAAGCATGGTTCTGACACCTCAAACAGAGCATGGGTCTCCACGGTTGTTCAATCCACAGGTAACACATACAGTTGATACGATCTACGTGGCATTGACAGCAACAAGCATCTTTTGCAATGCAGCACTTGCTGCCGTTGTCATACGAACCAAGCACTTGCAGTATGCAACAAATATTCTGTTATTGAACATAAACATCAGCAATGTTGTGGCAGCAATTGGCCTTTATCCTTACATTCTGATCAAGGATATACCACATCATAATCGATCGCATGTAATTGTTGCAATGAATTGCGTGTTTATTGACGGACAATATATTTTCTGGGTCGCCTCTTTAGCATCGGGATCCACTCTTGTAGTCATATCAGTTAACAGATACTTCGTTGTGCAATATCCTCTTGAGCTGAGTAAACGTCTGTCACGGAAAGGAGCAATTAGAGCTTCGATAGCGATTCCTTTGACCACGTTAGTACTTTCATCTCCAATGTTCTTCACGGTGTATTATTCTGAGGATTTAAGAGCGTGCGTTCACGATTACAACAAAGCTTCTCTGACGATCTACCGAATTTTACTGACTGTATGTTTCCTTGGCGTACCAATGGTGGCATTAGCTCTTTGCTTGGTTTCTCTACACAGGGCAGGGAAAAGCAAAGCTAAAGGACTGGATAGTCGTTCAGCTGCGTTAAGGAGAGAGAAATTTAAGAAAGCAGTTCGATTGGTACGACTACTTATCTTAAACTTTTACATCTGTTGGACACCTTTTGCCATTTATTATGTCTTGTCTGTAATACCTGGATATTTCCAAGCAACTCTAGAAAGCCAAATTTACAGACATCAGTGGATTCGTGTGACGTCATTATTTGCTGCTTCTAATGGAGTGTGTGATGCCTGTGTCTACTACTTCACAAACAGAGGGATTAAGAAGGAGTTGAATGGCAGCATGCGTCGCTTTGCCAGTGTGATAAACCTAGTCGTATGCAGCAGAAGCTCATCAGATCATAGCAGGATATAACTGAATTTAGGAATTTCTAGGCAGAGTAATCAGAAATATTTTATTGAATTATCAAATATGGTTTTTGGATGCTTACCTGGAAATCAAAAAACAGACGTGGTTGCAAGTCAATGACGTACTAATTTATAAAAGGGATAGTTATCTCCTGCCAGGGACTGGAATACCCTATCAATAATCCATCAAAGACTTTCGCTTCTAAGAAGTACTTTACTGCGTTAGAATACTTGTCTGGAAACCAGAGGCCTTTGCTTCAACCCAAAATTAGGTTTTTTCTCTGGATTTGTCCCAGTACTTCATGGACCAGTCGTAACTACTCCTACAAGTCATGTTGATGTGCTCAATCTGTCTGTAGGTGACGACAGGCCTTCTTTGTCGCAGGATGAGTACCTACACTGTCCTGCAGTGGGACACCAAAACATGCAAAGATGTATTTTGTGTGTTTTGTTATGAAGAGTAAAGGTAATTAGCAGCGTTTACTGAATTACATATCAAACAATTAATGAAGCAAGCATAATAACACAAATACAGCTTAGGAAGCTCCATTCATGGCTGTTATAAATTGTCAAGTCAAAGGACGCAATTAAAGCCTGTTTTGATATTGAACGACGAAAGAAACTTGTTCTGGTGGGAATTGCTTTCTCGTACATTGCGCTAAAGGCTTTTGCATCCGATGATAAGGATTCGAACTCACAACCTCAGGTTTACAAGTAAATTGTTATCTTCACAGACCAGGTTAGTGAATTAGAACTGGTGGAAATATAAACACCATCTTCGCAGCCACCTTTTCATCGTTTTATTACGAACACAATGGTGATATTAATTTTTTGATACCGCTAACAAATTCTCAAAGAAATTCCAAAGGACACGAGGAAAAAGATTTTAGCAAATGAACTATTTGTTATCTGAGAGCTAACTTGTCTGAGCCAGAGAAAGCTCCCTTGCTTACAGGTCAAATGTTAATCTTACTAGACGCCACATCAAAACTGTAAAATCTAGACATAAAACAACATAGACGTAATATTCATCATGCTAAATAAACACTAGACTGATCTTTGTAAATACTATTTTTAAAATTTCCAATCAACATCCGAGAAAACATTCCGCTTCATTTTGTGATATTTTTACCATAGCACTTAAATTTATAGCCAGAAATATTCTTTCTGTACCTGTTTTGGACATTAATTTTGCGTGCCTTCAGACCTGAAGTGTCTTTACCGGCAAAAAATGAAAGTCATAAAACATAAGTCAAACCGCATGGTCGAAAGTTTGTGGATGCATCGTTTGCTCTCCGAAACGGTAATAAGATTAAAGTTTTTCTCCTTTAGAAAATTTCCAATCAATTCCGAGAAGACTTTCGCTTCACTCTGTGATATTTTTAACACAGCATTTAATTTTATAGCAGGAAATATGCCCACTGTACCTGTTTATGACATTAATTTTGCATGCCTTCAGATCTAAAGTGTCTTTACCAGCAACAAATAAAAGTTATAACACAAGGTTTGACTTGGCCGAAAGTTTGCGGGTGCATCGTTTGCTCTCTGAAACGGTAATAAAATTAAAGTTTTTTTCCTTTCGAACGCTTCATTATGTTACTTCATAAATTATGAGTCATATTAAGGTAACTAGGTACTCCATGATGACCCTCCAGGCACACTTCTGTAATTTATAATAACACCGGTTTGCAAATCTGGTGATCTTAGTTTTCAGGGGGTAAAACTAAGCTACTAGCGTAAAGATATTGTAATCCAGGTCGGTTTCTTTTCGAACTTTCCGACATCAATCCCACCGTAAATAGTATTTTTAACACCCAATTCACTCTCATGAAATAGCCTGAAATACTGACAGTATGATTTATATCATAATTTAAACATATAGGGTGGAATTTAAAAACACGGAACACTACTGGCATTTACACAACACAACTTTGACCCGAAAAACGCGTTTTGTTTTAGTACCTAAGCTGAGAATATGATCTTGGTAATACGTAATACAGGCAGAGAAGTAAGCATTTAATCCTAGCAGATTTTGTTTTTAGCAAATTGCTGAAAGTAATATCAGCTTTATCAGAACGCGTGAAGATTAGCTTATAACAGCTTTAAAGCAAGCAGCAGATATTATTTAAAACTCACATTGCAAGGTGCATGGTCCCGTTTCCGCTATTTACAAATTTCGTGCCAAAAAATTGGACGACGATGAATTTTTTGTTTTGTCTGAACATTAAGGGCCGGTAAAATATCTTCCTTTGCCGTAGAACTGTTCTGCCTTAATTATAAACTTACTTCCTTGGATAACATCTTGCGTCTGCCGTAGATCTGTTTTGAGTTACTTATGAACTTGCTTGCTTGGACAAGATCCTTTGTCTGCAGTATGGCTATTATGAGTTAATTAACGACTTGCATGCTTGAACAACATCTTGCGTCTGCCGTAGATCTGTTTTGAGTAAATTATGACTAAAATTCTTGGCCAACATCTTGCGTCTGCCGTAGATCTGTTTTGAGTAAATTATGACTAAAATTCTTGGTCAACATCTTGCGTCTGCCGTAGGTATGTTTTCAAGATAATTTTGACTTACTTGGACAACGTCTTACCTCTGCCGTAGGTCTGTTTTCAAGATAATTCTCACCACCTTGGACAACATCTTGGGTCTGCCGTAGGGTTTTTTTGAGTTAGTTGTGGACTTGTATTAGTGGACTATATTTTAGGTCTGCCGTAGTTCTATTTTTGGGTTAATTATGGATTTACATGCTTTGACAACATCGTACGTCTGCCGTAGGTCTGTTTTTGTGTTAATTCGGGGCTTACTTGCTTGGACAACATGTAGTTGAAACTTACTGTTGGATTGTGAAAGTTTTTTGCTCGGCGAAAAAGAAATAACTGGCAGCTACAGAAGGTGACATTGTCCTAAAAACGGCTGAAATTCTTTGGGCTTAAGGTGTCGCTAGTTTAGATTTTCCATGGGAAACTCATAAATATTGACGTTTTGAGCAAAATGCTTAAAGCATACGGTAGACTAATTTATATTCGTTAGGAAATACAGTCAGCAAGCAGTGACCAATAAACAAAACAGGACACTTATTTTAACAATTTTTAACTCGATTACAATTATAGCAAGTATAAGACTACCTACATAAAATCGTGAAATTAACGAAATGCCATAGCAACGGAAGTGTCACATGACTATAAACGCACAGGACGAAACTTTACAAATAAGCCATTCTCTCCCCTCAAATTGTTGTAATCTTTGAAGAGTTTACCATAAATATTTGTTATGGTTATACTTAAGTCTATACAATCTCTGCTCTGTTTAAACAATGCTATTTCAAGATACTGTTTTCAATCCGACAGTGTATAATAAGCAAGAACAGAAAAGTGTTCTAACTAGCCTTTCCGCATTAAATGGCCACGTTGCCACCCGAAAATATAGTCCATGTACCTCTAATCATTGTTGCTATGACAATGTAAAATAGATGTGAAATGGTATTTCCATCACACATGAATAAACAAGCCAATTGTAATATCATGCAGTTTACATAAAACCTACGATGACGTTACCAATTATGTTCAATACACTACATTCATTACCTCGATTTCTGGCAGACTTATAGTTTATTACAATTTACTCCAGACCAAACTGATAAAAAATTCCTATTTCCGTACAACATGTACCGAGTTCGAATCCTACATTGACAGTCCACCTATGTATAAGCTTTGTTACCCTAGGTTTGTTTGTTAACAGCGTTTGCTCTTCTATTTTGCTGGAACGTGCTGCTTGTAACGCTTTAAGATTACTACCCCATACAGCAATTCCCCATGGGATGTTAATGAAACCACATATTGTAATATTTATCCTTGCCGTTTGTTGATCATTCAAAAGAGGATCAGCCGTAGGGATAATTCAAAGCCAAAGCAATTCATATAACAGGCCAATCATTTCTCAGACTGACAACGTAATAGATTTTTTTCTTTAACGTTATTTGGCCGAAGTCTCAATATGATTGGAGCTCGTGTTAAGCTTTACTTTTACATAGTAACTCAAATTGTTACGAGTACTTAGATTAGAAATTCAGAACTTTTTAGTAACAAAAATTGTTTTCTGGGTACTGCATTGTACAACAGAGTCCGCGTAACAGTCATGCAGGTTTAATTATAATCAACTGACCATATGTGAAGTACGCTATCTCAAGCTGGCCGTGAATCCTTCTTTTTATTTGCACCTGCTCCAAAAGTTTGTATTTGCTTCAAAACATCCTCTCGAAATTCGGCTTTAAAAAATTGCTAATCTATCGTTTTCTCGTTCGTCCCCAGCTTGAATTTAAAGATTAATTATGTACCAATGATTCTAACCTAAAATGTTTACAGCCAGATAAGTCCTTATTCTACAAGTACGTAACAAGTGTGTATAGACAATGTTGATTATTTAGATGTTAAATGGCGATAGAAGAATGACCTTTTAAAATTTTGAATGATTTTGTTGACTGACGATTTGAAAAATTGTTTCTGACAGCATAGCAAGCCCAAGTAGTTTCAGACAGCAGAGACGAACCATGCAGATAGAAATTCCTAAACATTGGACAAACATCTCCAAATGTTGTGTAGGTTAATAACCGAAACAGAGGTACGAGTTACATTCCTCACAATAGATTGCCACTAATCACACTGTTAGCTTGCTGGCAAGTACTATTAACTTTTTCTATCCTGTTGTATCGTATTATAAACAATACAGTGCCGTAGCCACGAATTTTCTTTTAGGTAGTACAGGGGTGGTTTTAGAAAAATTATACTACAAGCGAAGCTCGTAGCGCATTCACGAAGCGAATGCCAACGGAGCTCTGAGCCCCCCAGTGGAGGTCTACACAAAATATTCAGGTTTTTAACCTCTCTAGATGCGCTAAAAACACTACAATTTCTACTTGTTTTTTAGTTATACAACACTAATATTAACGTAAAACGTCAACAAAGATATAATATAATATAAACTATTACACAACACAAAATACACAAACTAATAGATGTATGCTACTATGTCCAAGGTTTCTCTTCTTGTTTCATTTAGTATCGGAGAGGGGTTCACCATGGTTGGAGGCGACAAGGAAGAAAATGTTTCAAAATCTATCTCTCTGGAACGGCTATAAATGCTATCCTGAACATAAATTCAGAGGGGAATAAAAAATCAACAACTTGACCAAAAATTCATGATAAAGTGGTAAACCTTTGTTTATTACTTGATTAATGTAATAAAGATTTTCAGGCAGTTAAGTGACATGAAACACTAAGAAATTAAATTTCATAGCAAAAAGTAAAAGATATAATGGAAACAAAATATCTTACGAAATGTTTATGTAAAAAAAGTTAGGTTAATGTTTTTTCCTTGCTCTAAAAAGAGAAGCACAATTATAGTTTTGAGTTATAATTCTCTGCGTAGAGGAGTGAAGGTAAACAAATTGTAAGTCACACAAAGCAATAAAAGTACGGGTCTTTAAAATCAATATCATATTTATGCAGCAAAAGAGCAAAGAGATCGTATCTAAGAGAACAAATAAAACCATATAAAAAAGATTAATCAATGAAACATGAAATCAGACAAATCAAAACAAATGCCGCTGTATTGGTACTCTTTATCTTCCATCTATTCAGTAATTATCTTCTTTTCTCTTTAATTTTTAACAACTTTTTTTTACAACAAAAACCATGCTTGGAACTTTTTTGGGGTGGCCTGGTCCCTCTGGTCCCCCGGTGGCTACGGCACTGTAATACTGGTATATCTTGCCTGTTATAGTAAAACAGTCAATGTTGTACAAAGTGGTATGTCAATGGAAACTCAAATCTCAATAATGGCATTAAACGACTTGCATATTATATTTTGAGTAATATATATATACGTATATATATATTAAATAGTTTGAATTGTACAAGGACAACACAACTTGAATGACATGAGACACCGATCGACGTAGAAAACGTTCTTTGTTCCGTTTAACTGACTCACTGCTTGATATCAACTTTTCCCTCCTTTGTAACTACAAATTTAAAGTCGTTTTTTGACGTTCAGTCTTCTAATAGCCATGCATATAATTGGGGTGTTTCCAAAGGATTTGTTATGGGTCCTTCTTTCTGCCCTTCACCAATAAACTCCACGACCATTTTGCATGCTAGTTCCTAATCTATTCTGATGATTCATTGCACGAATGCGTAAGAGGGCACAATCTCTGGCAAAAGATAATTGAAGGCAAACTTAGAAAAGGACATTAAGTCTGTTCTTTAGTGGGGAGCAAAAATTGATTGTCACCTTCAATGTAGCAAAAATAACTAATTCTTTATGATTTTTAAATATTTTCAAGCAATCTATTTGTAAACGTCTTCCTCTGTCTTCTTCGAATTATTCTCACTAATGACTTCTCCTGCAAGTAGTTTATTGAATGAACTGATAAAATGCAGGTTAGTTCTATTTTCGGTGCATCCAACTTTTTGAGACTTGTCGATATCCGTTGTCCTTTTAAGTCAACTATTCGATCCCGCACTGATTAATGTTACGATTTCTGTGTTCGCTCTCCCACCAATTTCCTTGCTTTAGTTGATAGCATCTTTAGAAGAGTGTGTAAGGCCTACCATCTACATTGGATTTTCTGTCTCCTTTCCGCAATTTGATTCCGTTGTACTTGACTGTGAATATCTCCATGGTCATTTCTTCAATGCGTTTTCCTCTCTTATACCTGTCACAAACATTTTCTGTGACCAACAAGACTTCCTTACAACTTACATTCATGCATTTGTCCAAATGTCTCGGTATGCTATCATCTCCTATTCAAGTAGATCCTTTCTTCGAACTTCATAACTCTGGAATTCGAACGCTTTCTTCTTACGCTATTTTTTCATATTTTTACTTTAATACTTTCCGCCACTGATTTGAAGTTTCTTGTTCATGAAGGCCTTCACGTAGCTTCGGCTTTCGATCTTTCATTGAGCAAATCACTTCTGGTTCTTTCTTGGCGTATATGATCGTAGTTCGTAGTTCCCCCTCTACTAACTATGGTATGATGCAACTTCATTTGCTATCAATCTTCCGCAATGTCTACATTAATTCGGTATTCGAGATAATGCAGAACTCATAGCTTTAGACAGGTGAAAACAAAAGTAGAGTAGATTTTTATTTGAAAGCAGATTGAGAGTCTAAAAATAAGTCTGAAAACTTACAAAAAGCCTCTTTAGAGGTGGAACAAGTCACAAAACCACTTGTTTTTCGCCAGTCACTTTTACGAAACAAAGAAGACGACAAAATGGGCCTGAGACCTACTTTCGATAAATAATAGGAACTTCGATGCATCAATGGTGACTATCAGCCTATCAGCATGTTGGATCCAATGCACACTCTCTCTCTTTCTCTCTCTCTCCTTGTGTGTGTCTCTCTGTGTCTGTCTCTCTTTCCCTCTCTCTTCCTCCGCCTCTCGTTTTAAGATAAGTGAAATTGACAGTACGGTCGGTGGTTGTTTAATTGATATGCATTGCATTTAGTGCATTTTTTGAGCATAAATTCCACTCCGTAACAATTTTCCCCTATTGACGTAAAGCGATGGCAATAATATACCTCACAGGCCCACTAGGCAAATTAATGCTGCTAAACTTCAAAGTCACCATGATCATCTAATTGGTCAGCTTTGCAACCTCTCTGTGTCTTGCTTATTGTGATCTCTATCCGACTCCCATCAATGAAGGCAAGAGTAGCGAGATAAAAGGATAAGATACTTTCTCTGACATGTTAAGTCCTTATGCTGATGAAACGATTTAGGGTCTATAATGAATGCTTGTTGTCTTTGTGGCAAAAGCAAGCTTTGTTTTCAAAATGTCGCTTATCAAGGAACTTAAGAATATTAAGTGACTGCTATCTTCATTCTAGCGAAGTAGTCGACAGCTCAGTTTTCATCTTCTTTGTTAAAGTACAGACTTTGACAGAGCTTTTTGGTTCTTTAGCGGGATCATTTACGCTACGAAATCCCCTTAAAACGGAATTAGCTTTAGCTTTGAAGTTGGAGCCTTGTTCACGGACTTTTAGAGTTTTGAAGCTCTTTAATTTTTGTGTGCAACTCAGTTGGCATAGTAACGCACTCACCAGGGTTTCATGTAAGTTGAAATAAAATTTAAACTCCTTAGATACTATTTGATTCCCTTGCAGTCTTCCAACGTGTGGTCTGATTTTAATTTAAAAAGGCCCAACATTTTGTCCTCTCTTAATCTTAGCTCCTAAAAGCTTGTCTCTTTCAATCTATCCGTCTTGATAGTTTGAACTAGGAAGTATAAGCTTTCTACACTTGATCAGTATAATAAACTTTGCCATATCTTAAAACCTATGTATGTTATTTGCCATTGATGGAATTTTCTCCTCGAAGATCTTATAGAACTTTAAGCCTATTACATGAGCTACCGTCATTGGCTATCGAAAGACATGAGTTGGCAATTGGTTATGGATAAGATCCACAGAGTACCTTTTAGCGACCTTCTCCTGAAAATTCCTGGATAACTCTGAGGTTTGCATGCTCTTTTCTTGAGAGAATTCGCAAATTTGTCAAAAACAAGCGTTATCATCAGGGTTGACATCACCTACAAAGGAAAACTGTAAGCTGACTATTTTTACATTCATCCTTTCGTATCTAACAAGTAAAACATAAAGCAAAGCATGGATTTATTTTCTGCCCTTAATGTCATCTTAGCAGAACTCGTGTATCTTTTGAGATAAGTTCATGGTAAAAAGTAAAATACTTCAAAATAATCGTCCAGAATTGCATATTATGATTAATTTTCTACACAAGAGAGAAAAATCCGTTTTATTAATTATGAATAGCTAAGAATATGGAGCTTTAACACTGAAATATAAAACATTTCCCGTTAGATAGACACCATATTGTCATGAGTAAAACTCAGCTTATTGATAATGACAACTTCCTCTATAAGTAGGAGCAAAATCGAAATATATCTGAAAGCGGTGCTTTTGTGTAAGGCTAGTTAGGTCTGATACCAGACATAAAAAAACATATTTTTGTTACTCTATTAACCGGTTATAGTCACCAAGGTAAGACTAAAGGGTGATTAATCATTGAAATAAATACAAGCGAAATAATTTTGAACGCTACTAAACAGGAAACCGTGACAGTTTGCCTCAAGCGAAGGAAGCGTTATGTGACAATGTTTGACCATTCAATTTCACCCTTTATGATACTAAAGTTGTCTTGTTTAAACGTGATGTAATTCATTATTCCTGTCAATAATTTTCCGCTAAAATCAAGAATGCCTTTTATGGACACAACTTCCTAAAATAAACAGTTTTCACTATGAAGTGAAACAGTCCTAGCTTTCAAAAACAACTTAGACTAATTTGATACAAATTTCTCATTTTCCTACTTTTTGTCCCCTTTATTTTCTGTCCACAGACATTAAACGATATCTATATAAACTTAAGCTTATATCCAAAGACGACCTTTAACGTTGAACTTACTAAGATCTCGCCTTCACTGGCTGGCAGTAACACTTCCAAGGGCTGACTTGTAGAAGCCAAAAATGTTCAGCTTTGTGTTCTCAACAGCGTAGGATTAAACTCTGAAATTTATGAACCAAATCTTTTTTCTCCTTAATTTTGAAAGACCTCAGAACTTGCTAGAACTTCTGACAGTTTGAAGAAAGGTACTTTTAATCTAAAGTATGCTTCAGAGACGCACATGGATAGATATATTAACCCTACTGACACATGATTAGAAAGTTTAAGTTGTTGTTTGAGTCAATAAAAGCTAGTTTTTGATCCTATCTTGTTCCTTTAAGATTCCGTAGCAATAAAGAACTTTTTAAAGATAATATAATGGGTATAAAAAATTATCTCTCGGCTAGTTTTCAACATTTACTGTGTCTTTTAATCACGAGACAACTATCTGCAAAAAAAATAAACTTGGCACCCCCTTGCAGCTAAAACGTTGGTTTCTACAAATATCATATAATCCGATATCGAAGAACTTCACTGGAGGTCTATCGATTTCACCCATGTTGAACAACACCTGCAATGGCCCATTCCTCCGTTTGGCATAATTTAGTGCTTTTGCCAATGTAAGTCAAATTCGAGTATTCATTTCAAGAGTAGAATTCGTTCACAAAGCATGCTAGCATATGTCAGATTAAGAGATCAATAGCCGACTGCGTGCATTTTATACGGGAAGAAGTTTACTTCGCAGAATAAAGGCTCGTCTCACAGGTAATACAATTTATTGACTTAAAATGGCGACACAAAGTTAAAGGTTCTTGTTGTGGGAATTAAAGGTATACCTTGATGAGCAATTTGCCCTCCTTTTTAAATTATTCTACAATTTGTATACCCTGTAACTCGACCAAGTGTTTTATGATACAGTTGACGTAAATGTTAGCAACTTCTATAGCTTTGTAGCTAGAGTTAATTGCTGCTTGAATGTATTGGTCAAAAAGTCAGTTCTTAACTCATGACCAAGAGTGAATATAATTCATTTATCTTTCTAATGAAAGGTTTATTTTGAATTCATACTTTTCTGTGCAATAGTATGCACAACTCAGCTATCTTTTAAGAGCCTTTTCATTCCAATGGTAATTACGGAGTTCGTTAAGGGCCCCAAAGTGACCTCATTCAGCTAGAAGCTTCTATATATGTTGCCTGCACATACTTTTTAGACAATTTAGGAGGTAATTGCGGAATTTTAACTGGTATTTGACTGAAGTGTTTCCACTAAAACCTAGCTATTTGTAGATGCCTTGTTTGCTGTAAATTGACAAATACTATCAAGAATATTTCTAGCTAAATTCGAACTAAGTTTTAACTCAATCTAATCAAAGTGTAAACGAGCCAGAAAATGTTTTTAATAGTTAACAGCTGCCACCACTATTTAAGAAATGTACACCGGATTTCGTTGGCTGTTCAAAGCGTCAACATTTCAACAAGGTGCAACTAATTTTTGAAATGAATATTCATCTTCTCACAAGAGTGATCTCAATTCTAGGCAAAAGGAAATAACACAAATTGTTTGCTTTAATTATTTATTTGATGCTTGAACGTAATTTAGCATTCATAAGGCCCGGTTACCAAGTGTGTTTTTGGGACAGGGGAGAGCATTGATCGTATCTTTTTGTGACGTTAATGGAATGTTCTGTTTTGAACCTGGAGCATGGCAAGTGCAACCTTGGTTGTGGAGGAAGCCACCCATAAACAAATGAACAGCTTCAGTGCAAGACATGATATAGAGTCATTTTCAAGGGAATCGCAAGATAGATTCCCTGGTCTGAGAATCCATAAGATTACAATGTTTACTTCAAAGATGTCAATAAAAAATTGTTCTCTTTGCATACTAATACACACATATTCAACAATGAGGCTGTCTGTCGTTTATTTGTTCCTATTTTTCAAAAATAGTTTAAGGATAATTGAAATAGGATGAGGTCAAAGACTAATGACATATCACTTTACTGTCAATTCACTAACCTTGTATGCTTTCAGAGTGGCTACATTAACTTCTCTCACACAGTACTGATACATTTTCGATTTTTTATTGTATCGCTTCTAAACATGAAGAAAAAACTTGGAACAGAAATCTTCAATTAAATATTTGAACAATGGGATAATGTCAAAGTATGGTACAATACCAACTTATAACATATTCTGGTCAGGTCTTGGGTATCAACGTAAAACATAATGTAGCAATATTTAACTAAAATCTTGTCAAAGTCCAGAAAAATAGTCCTGGTGTATTAACCCATATTTTGCCACGACAAATACAAAAATGAAAGTAAAATGAACTTCTTTCCGCTTTATAGCAGTAGACAGAGTTCTGTAAACAGACAAAAGTGCCTTTCAAATATTTTCCGAGATAAAGTGCGTATCAGATGTTTTAAGAACAAAAAAGACATGATATATTCATTGATCACACGCAGAAGGAAATTGGTGTCTTTTGACAAGAGCAGGCTAATAAAATGGCAGTTAGGTAAATATGGGCTTGTTTTACGTTAAAGTGTTGCGATGTGGTGTGATAGGGTATGGTGAGGTAACGATAAACTCATGTTCACATTAGAAGCGTCAAGAGCGCTTTCTGGACAAGGAAGCGTTTTAAATCTTGTTGGGAGTCTTCGAAGCAGTTTTGGCATGTTGTATTTTGTAAAAAGAAAGAAAAAAAACCCGATCCACATTGGCAAGGGCAGTCCGTAAGGTAGCAAGTGGTTAAAGCTTGTAATTATGAGTTTGTGTGCAACCTTTTAAAGTTCTATTTTCACTGTGTAAATTAATGTCAACGAAATGTTAATAATTACAATCTGAAGCGTAAAAATTTCACAGAATTGATCATTTTCTGTTCTTTACAAATCTGGTATGTACTGCTTTCATCCTGTCCGCCTACGTGTATTGCAACGCAGTAAGCTATGCGAAAATGAAAATTGGAGATCATTTGGCTGCAAACATATCTTTGCTATACAGATTCTCATTCAAGAGGCTTCTGTCCCCTTCACTCTATTAAAATGACACACTAGCATTCAATTAATTCCGAGCACGTTATCATCCACTGTCTACTGGTTCTCCTGTTGCATTTGGGAAATGTATTACCATATCAAAGATAGTGAAGTTACGCTTGACACTTGTATAATTTCAAGACGTTGATCAATAAAGTTATCCTACTGCCTCGGTCCATCGTCTTGCTGCCTTCACTGATCTTAAGTGCTGACCAAATGCTACCTCAATGCTGATTACGAAGTAACTAGAATTTTCGCAACGTCCAGGGGTCACGAACTGGAATTTAATTACCGGATGCAGTTTAAAGTTATACTCAAGACAGAAAAAAAAACCAAAAAACTTACAACAGAAATGTATTAAATGGTTTTATTAAAAGAAAGAAGAGATGTCTGGGTTCAATTAAAGGTGATTAAGGAGAGTTTGGGGAATAATATTTAATCACACTTGCAGAAAGTAATACCAAAATAAGAGAAGCAAGAGAGGAAAATGATGATCTTGTAGAAAGGTGATTTGTGATGGAGCAAAGAAGTGCAAATTGTAATCCACGATGGAATAGACAGAAACAAAAATGCATGGACAAAATGTAAGCGAATTTCTCTTTTGATATTTTATTTGCCCTGCAGCAAAATCTAACGGCATTAAGTCTACATCCGTTCTTTATCCCTATTTTGACTTGATTGCACCACTGGAAACCATCCGCTGCTCGCTTTTTGTTATTAGTTTAATTTCGTGTTTTAATGCAAACAGATTTAGCATTATCAGGTTGTCATGGCAAGTGCATAATATTGTCTACAAGATTTCTTTGGTGGTTTATTTTTTCTGTCTCGTTGTCAGTATAAATAAGGAGAAGGAAACTAATACTCCATGGCATAGGATATAAGGCAGAATATTACTCAGTTATTAGAATGTAATCATTTGAAGTTAATTTAATGAAGAAAGTTAATCTTATGTCGATATTTTAATGAATATCGTTTACTAGTTGATATCAGTATCATAACTAAAAATTGAAAATCTTAGAAGTACTTGTTATAAACTCGCATGTCGATAGACACAGCAAAGCGAAAGGTTGTGTTTATTAACAAATGAACTTCAAAAATACTATTCTCAAAGATCTGGTACTTTGGTTTGACGCTGAAAGCTTTAAAAAGCTGAAGAATAATGCTATGTGTCGGTCAGCAGTCATTTATATCCATGATAATATTAAGTTATTCGGACCAACCAAGAAGAGTTAAATCACGTGGAGTTACGAACAATTCTGTGTAATTTAGGTACTATGAATTTCAGGTTTATCATTGGAAATGCGCTAGTACAGTGCTATTCCTAATACAATAAAGTACTTGCATTTGAATCAATATTTGTACATATTCTATTGTTCTCACTGATATCTGGAACCTGTGACTGAAAAGTTATGCGTCATATTCACGTCGAGAGAAACATACTATACCCCTACAATCCGACGTTTTCAGTAAATGAAGATCTCAAATGGCAGCAACCTTACGGAGCAAAACGTCAGAAAGGAAAACAAGAACAAAGAAAGCGACTTGAGCTGGCTGTTACCTTGCTCACAGCTCCCTCGTAGTGCGACTATTGTTGCAATATTCCATTCTTAAAAAGTTTCAATCAAAAACCCCAGTGACTGCTGAAGAAGACTGGCACGACGAAGGTGAAAACTGAATCACAAACAAATTTAAATTGATCAATAAACTTCCCTGTTAGGTTTTGTCTGGTGATACGAAGGGCTTGAAGTATTCTTCACCAAACATTTGTGTTTGCATGGCCTTAGAAATCTAAGAGCAGGCTTTTGATTCTGATATTTGCGAGTTTGATTCTCTCTTCGCTTCGTTTTGATGCATCTATTGTGGTCATGCTCTCTTCTTGACATCCATTTCTATAAGATCCATAAAGGTCTTATTTGTGGGAGGGGTCGTGCATTCGTTTTAAAGTGTTGTACTTGACTACAGTACAGAGGAAACAATTCTATATACTGTTGATTTGCCAAGTCTCTATCTTAGCATTCCTTACCAGGAAAGTCTCCAGGCCGTAAGGAGACGTTAGACAAACGGGACATCCAGACTTGGTTACTAAAAAGATTTTATGATGACAAAAGCAGACATGCGTATTAAATGAACCTATGGAGAGTTTTAGGAGACAATTTTTTCGTACAGGTTGATGTTACGTAGGGCAATAGGGACAAAGTCTTCAGAAGAAATTAAGCATACTTTTACCAATAAGTGGATGTAAATTGTCCTTGAGTGAGTAACAGGTAGATGTATAGATCGAGCTTAATCTAGAATGAGAGTCTCTTACAGAAACCTCTGGGAAGGAAAAATCATTTTGAGACGAAAAGTACAGCCTTATTTCTTACTCCATACCAGCTAGGACTCAGTTTATTAAGGAAGATTGTGAGGAAACATTACAACGTATGACACATATTCAGTGAAGCATAAAGTGGTATTCCAAACCCGTTCACGGTTTCTTTAAGAAAACAAAAAAATTCAAGGATTTTTTCGGGTTCCGCCTAATACAAGGAGACATGTGTAAGTTAGCATAAGTCTAGATGTTAAGTCTATCAATTCATGTGTATCAGAGGTAGCTTTAAGATTTTAGTCTACAAGCACAAGGTTTAGTAATTACTAGATGCGAAGCGGTAAATTGATATCTGATTTTTTATTTCAGTTTTTTTACTAGTACAACAACCTTTATTGAACATGAAAAATACAAAGCGATGTGGGAAAACAAGAAATAAACAAAACAAAACAAAACAAGCTAAAGCAGGTGCTTCCGGCTGTGACTGTCACAAAGAAGCTGTAGAGATAATCTAAAGTTGAAAAGAAAAGGTAATAGAAGAAAAAAAATGTAGAGAGATTAAATAGGTAGAATATGAAAAAGAAATAGCGCATATTTATTGTTACAATCGTGTTGGCGAGGTGAAGGACAACAGTGCCATTAAGATCATTGTTTTGAAACTTAGGCATAACTTACTCGTTAATACTACAGATTTTTCAAGCGGCTAACAGAACAACAATGAAAAGACTAATCTAACGTTTTCGGAATTTTCAAATTATATTACTACTCACATAGGCTTTCAAATTTCTACTTTCGTTTCTAGCAACATTACCTCATTAAATACATAACAGCATTCTTCTATACATGATTTGGAAGAACCAATCCAAACGCGCACATCCTACGATGACACAGCACGTGAAGTAAGACTTATACCGAATGGCTTCACAATTGATCATCTTGTGATTCCTGACTTATGCATACATGCATGATTACTCAAATTCTAGAACATTCTTGAATGTCGTAACACGTGTTAATACTAAAACTGTAATAGTAATAAAGGATGGACCACAGGTTGCTGTGCATAAGTTTGTGAAAATTCTAACCTTTCGATAATGTTTTGGTTGCTCAGGCCAAAATGAGATGCTGCAGGTGTATCTCAATGATGGCATGCGCCACCTTATGTTCATGGAAGCAATCAAAGATGAGTTCATCGTTTGGCCTGAGTACAAAACATTGCTTTACTGATATACAACCAGTTAAATTGCTCCAGCTGCCTAGGAGATGGAGAACACCAGATATTGAAGTATAACGTCTGTTGTTAATCTGTTTATAGTGTACTTAGCACTAACTAGCATTATCAAGTGTGAATGAATACACTCAAGCCTTTAACACTTAAAAAAATCACATTATGGGCCGCTCCGAGCTTTACTTACTCTCCTTTCTAAATACTTTGACTTGTCAGAAGCTGAGTTGGTATTGTGTTGGTATTGTTTTGGTATTGTTTTGGTATTGTGTTGGTATTGTTTTGGTATTGTGTTGGTATTGTGTTGGTATTGTTTTGGTATTGTGGTTCTATAGCTACCTCAGCGTCTCCTGAAGATCACAACAAAAGCAGCAGAGCCAGAACACAAATGTTTTAATCGGAAGCACAAATCCACGTAGTAACATAAACCAACCCAACAATATGCAAAAAAAGTAAAAGAAAACCCAGAAACCATAAAAAGATGGACGATTTTTTCGAAAGTGTTTGCTGCATTTAAAGTAAAAAGTAACAACATTTAAATGGCACTTGAAACAGGAATGCTTACAAGCATTCCATAGCGCCTCAACGTAAAGCAGCAACCATCATGGCACTTCTTAGTTATCTAGATATGTAATTTCCGTAAGTGATAAACTTCTTTGCTACCTTAAATATGCATACTGTCATTTGTATCATAGCAGACACAAACACAAATACGAAAGGGATTGAAAGCATAGAGATCACTCTCATATGAGTAAAACAACGAGGTATGATTGATAAAAAACAGTGATTAAAACTGCATGTGATCGGTCATGGTAACAATTACGTTTACGTTGGTCTAAAAAGTTTCAAAACACAAAGTTCGAGTTAGCTCGTAACTAAATAAAAACAGGAGGCCAATCATCGCCTATTTTTGGTTTACATAGTGAAGAATGGAGTTTTAAAACTTAAGACGTGTACCCACCCCATTCACATGCGCTGTTTGGCGGAGTCTTTTCTCAGAAAGTTGATTGAATGAAATTCTTTGTCTATGTACTTTCATAAACAGAATTATTAGCATGATGTAGTGAGTTTGGTGTACCGATGTCACAAGATATGACAATGTCAGCGCTTATGACGCACGGATACCAGAGCTGATACCAGTCATTGCTGTCACGGTTTTCTGACTTGTTCTGTAGACGCATAAGACAGCAGAGAATCATATCAGTCGCCTGTCAACTCACACGACATATTCTCTGTATATTTATTGCATGAGTTGTCTTCCTTTTGAGAATGAACACAAACCTTACCTTTAAATTGGATATTTTTGTAGACAAAACGCCAAACAACGAGAAAAAACTATGACCTGAAATTACGTCCTTTTAAGTGCTCAAGAAGCAAAGAATTAACGATAACCGTTATCTTTTGTTAAAAGTCAGCAAGGAAATGACAATTATTTTGTAATCTTCACAATACAGAGAGACCTGACTGTAACGAGAAGCTAACAAAGAAGGAACTAAATTGTATGCATGCTATAAAATGCATGGAATAAAATTCTGTTCTACCGAAGGACATAGCTTAACATGGGTCAAAGCTCCTTTGTCTGGAACCTGAAAGAAGTTATGACATGGTCCATCAGCCCTACCAGAATAACTGTAAAATATAAAGCTATCTTATAAACATATTGAAGCAATTTATCACTCATACGAGACACCAATTTTATAACTCTTTAGAAATGAATATAACGTGTTAGGTTGAACTTACATGAACCGAGATGTTAAAGCCTTCATTGGAGTTTGGAACTCAGGTTGTCACATGATCAACACTTTCTAGATGTAGGCTATTGTTGTTCATACAATGGCAGATGCTATGGGTTCTGCCTTGATTGGAGTATGACATGAGACAAACGTATTTAAGGCGAATGACAAAAGGCATATTCGCAATGTATTGTACCTTCTATTTTCGCTTCTTTTCTATGATGTGCCCTGGCAGCCTAATGCTGTTTACTGCTCGCTTCTCACAACGGATCAAAGTAACCATGACAAAGCTTGAAGTGTGCCGAATCAAAATGAGACCGCACAGACAATTCTCGGCTCATGTACAATCACTCTATTGTGTCCCTATGCAACAAAACCTCTCTTACATGGCTTAGAGATCACATTTTAAAAGTCAATATTGACCAGTGCTGTGGTCAGTGGCAGTGTTGTCTGTCATCAAATTCCTAATGAAGTTGGTTTGTAATGGGATTTTTGTGACAACAAGCAGGTGTTTTACTTTATCCTGAGAGAAGAGTTTAATTCCAAATGTTTCTTGTTTTGAGAGAAGACAATCGTTCAAATAACCAACACAAGTAACGAGAACAAGGAAATCTGGGCTTGCATAAAAACAGACATGAAGATTATATGACTTCAGTGCTAAAAAGCCTTTGAGACGGACAGTAACATAGAATTAACCAATATTGACCATGCAGCAATCTAAAGGATGATGGATCAAAACAAGGCATCTAAGGGTTTCAGGTTGCACTTTGTAAGATGCAACAGCTAATGCCCATTGAATATTACTATTATTAAATATTACCATTCAACTGCCAAATGTTCCTACACTTCCTTTGATGTCTTGTACGCAGACATGTTATCTATTTAATTTTTCATTTTGAAACAGTCTGAAGCAGAAGAAAATTGACAGAAAACGTTTTTCCCCGTATTTCTTATAAGATGATAGGAGACCGACTGAATCTTGGTTGCTAAGGAGCTTCTGATCGATATATGTTCTTTATTGTAGTGCAGAATGATTTTTCCATTCATTTTAGATTTAGAAGTTAGTATTGTGTTACAATTTGTGCAATGTTCTATTGTTTGCAAAGCTAAGAAGCAAATTTTGATCTTTGGGCAATCTTTAGGACATTCTAAGCGGCTCCACATAAGCCCGAAGTCCATTAATGGTTAACTCATAATTGACAATGTACATATATTATTGCGTTTAATATTTCATTGTTATGTCTACTCTCATAACGTTAAGACAAGGACATGTAAAGTCAAACATGTTTCAATACCTTGACAAATTCAACAATGATTTAGCAAGGTACAATTGGAAAATGTAACATAAACTGCACTGAGTATTTTAATGACAGTAATCTGAACGGGAGCTGGTCTCACTGTAGTGCTAAATATAATCTGTCCCAGACTCCCAGAATGTCTAATCATTGGGCATCAACGACTTACTTGTACTGATTCATGTTTCATATTTCGTGTCTCTTACCTTACTGAATTTTGTTACAATTGTCGTGCGCTGAAGAACGCTGAGCAAACAGTAGTATGTGAAGAGTAAAAGGAGGGATCCGTCTAATTGCATAAATTTATTTCTTCAGAGATAGATCCGCTTTGATAATGTTCTTCTCATCTCATAAGAAGGGATGAATGTCCTTAGGAATTTTAAACAATACAAGGAAATAAGCAAGTGACAATGCTCACATTTAAATAATGCATTTGGTTAGTATGTCTTTCTTATGAGGTACATTACTTAGGCCAGTCCTAGGATGTTTTGATCAATACTAATCTTGAAAGTGCTAAACCAGTTCGGATATAGGACCTTTATCACAGGCTTACTTGTGATACTACCTATTATGCTCGGTTATATCTATTCCTAAGCTTTATTTATACTTACTACCCTGCCAACGATGCCTTATTCATCTTGATCTATAGATTCAGATTTTCCTTCCAATATATTTAATTCGTGGATATTTATCTTTCTCTTGAATTCATGCCAGTCTAATTAATGACACCTTGACAGCTAAAGGATCCCATGTATGCTTGATGATAACTGTCTGCCATAGGAAGAAATAGAAACATGTAAGTCCAAGGAATCACTCAAACCTGTTTTACAGCTTTTATTCGACCAACTTGCCTTCTGAAACCTCGTCTCTTGAACCCTCAAGACATTCACATTATCGTAAGAAAGAAGTGAGTCGTATCTTGTTTGTGATACTACTGTGATTCTACTATCCATTCGTAAGTAGTGTTTGTCTACGTCACAAAATATTTAGGGCCTTATAAAGTTCGGTACCGGTGTGAGCTTGTGTGTGTGAGCCGCACATCGCACTGTAGGATAGAACAATTTCATAAACATTTTCTAGCGAGAGCAGACAGCATCGTTCTTGTAAACCCACAAAACATGTTTAGTAATGTAAGAAGTGAGTTGTCAAGGTATTTGTCAAACGGTGGATTGGTACCTGTTTAGGATGCATACTTGCCTGTCTTGCCCCTTCCTGTGACTGGCCTCTCGCACTTGTTTGCTACATATAAAACAAAAACTTAAGATATTGATTACCACTTGTGTAATGATTGCTGATCAGATCCTTGCGAAGGCAGAGAGAAGAAAAATACACAACGGAATACTTAGGTAGTCGACATCTATGTTCGCAACATCCAAAGCACTATGTAAAGTGTAAAAGATACGATGTAAAAAAGTAGAGAAAAAGTCAGGCAAGGGTTTCTGAGTCTAAAAGTGTAGAGACTTTGAAATATGGTGAAGCCAAATCGCCTGCCAAATTTGTAATTAAGAAAATAGTAGTAATATTTGTTTCAGTGTATCCTAATGATACAAAAGTTAAACAATTGTTGTGAGTACATTTAGCATGATACTCATTAAAATAGATTCGTCAGAATACGGAAACGTGGGACAGCGCTCGGATTTACAGATCAATTGGAAAGAAACAAACTAATGATCATGTAACATGAAACAAGGAGCAATACACAACGAATGAGTTTACTAATGTCAAATAAACTTATTAGTGAAAGAATACTAATATGTGATATGCAGATTATGGGACAAAAAGTTCTAAACGTTTTAATAAGCAACTTAAGTTATAGGGACTTTTGCCCAAGATAAATCATTGTAGAACGGTTTGAAAGAAATATCAACTCTCCTTCTTTATCCTTTCATGTATTAAGAAAAAATTCAAAGCAAATAAGATAATCTTATCCCTGCAAAGCAGAAACGTTGTATGTTTTTGCTTCTTGCACCAAAAACGCGTAGGAAATGTAGCCGGATTTGCTTTCCTGAACATCAGTAACCTTCTTGAAAAGCTTATGTACAATATTGACTGGACGAAATGTGACTTTTATTAATATGTAAAGCAGATAAATATTGATACAAATGTCAGCATACTTAAAAACTACAGAAAACGTGGGCAAGTTGTCCAGGAAATAGCTTGGCAGAATTGAGTAGCTAACGGCAAAAGGTATGTAACTAAACTTTACCTACAACAACATTCCAATTTCGCCGCTCCAGGTTTGACCGTGAATAAATGTATACTGATTTATTTACAGGAAAGTAATCTCAGAAAATATACGTAATAACGGAAAAAACACTTTGACAATTTTTTATGGATTCTTTCTCTTTAGTAAAAGAAATTTTATGCAGTGTCATGACTGTAAATTAACTTAGTCCTTTCACACTACCAGGGGCTCTAAACGTGAGGCAAATAACATTAAATAAATTACATTCTTCAAGTCAATAAACTTCTGTATTTTAGTTATAAACATGGATGTAACATTAAATGATATAGACTCTTATTTCGCCAACAATACCCAAAGTATCTTAGAATCGTAACCGTGACCCTTAATGTCGCTCTCTCGTCATGTTAATTTGAGCTCAATGTGTACATTAATTCGTATTCTAGCAAATCAAAAAGTTAAAGATTTGCATTCTGTTTTTATTAAAAGTTTCTTTTGATTATAAAGATAGAAACAAAGAAGTAGAAGGCTACATTTCTACTTTCTTTGCGTCAATATTCTTGCTCGAAGTTTTCAATAAAAACTACAAGCCAAAATATACACAGTGACATTGTACAAAACATTTACAAGATCTCCACAGTATCACTGTTGTGAATAAGATTAGGATTTAATCCACGTTCCTTGTGAAGGGCAATCCCTATTACACTTCTTCTGATTTAAACATAAAAGATCCTTAAAATATCCTAACATCCTTATGACCCACAAGTAGACCTAAAAACTGATATTCTGATTAAATGAGAGTGATTTTAAATTTTTGACTTGACATGTTTACTTTGCCGCAACAAAATAACGCGTTTTATAAACTTTTAATATGTTCAAATAACTCATTCTCATGAAATTTTTATTGTTAAACTTCTACATTATGTGTTCTTCCTTCATACCTTTTAACAAAATATTTGTTTCCACAAAAATATACTACCAAAACTAATAACACCATAAAAAAATTTTATTAATCAACTAAGGCAAATTTTTCCCTCGCAGGCTGCAAAAGCGAGTAAGTGGTGAGCTCAGAGAAAACATGATTTAAAATCCCTTTAATGAATTCAGAGCTTAGTTCTTAACTTCTTTGTATAGATAAAGAAATGCTTTCATCCATTCATCCCACTAATTGGTGTTCTTTTTATCACATATTCAGTAGTAACACATGCAGTCTTGATCTCACGTTAGTTGCAATGAGGTCAAACCGGCCATTCAGTTGAATCACCAGAATACTTACACGGTGAGCATAAGTACATATATTTCAGTGGAAGAAACAACACAGAATTCACGATAGACATACGGCCTTATTGAAAAACAGCAAAACGTCAAAGGCATTCTTACAATCACAGTCCAATGACACCTTTTCTTGCATCTGCTATCCTTTAAATCATTCGTACCTATCTCTTATGACCTTGCTTGCATAAACCTTTTAGCTGGTGTCTTATGTGTGCCTTTGCATTTGTTCTCCAATGCACCTTGGTTTCTCTGGTTACTCTGTATTCCCTTAGACATGACAGTTTGTCCTAGCAGATTACGACATATTTATATCAAATCACAGAAGAGAAATCCGAATAAAGAAAGCAGCTAAACACAGAAATCTCAATTGGAAACAAGATTAGCGTGTAAATAGACTCGCTTAATATGTTAACTGTTTCGTAACAGTTCGCATGTAATACATAACGGCAGTACAGTACAATCCTGGATATTATACGTTCGCATTTATTATCTCCCGTATCATATCCCCATTTACTTTTTACGACTTACAGGAGCATGTTTTTGTAAGCGTAATTGATATTCAAGTAATACTTTCCCTTGAGACAAAACCCAGTTGATCAGTATTTAATTTCCTAACTAGTTCCATTAAAAGAACCAAGACTCAGATAATGTAACTTTTAGTGATTTAAGAGAGATCTTTACAAAAATGAACGTAATTTGGGATTTCTCTAGTTTACTACACTTGTAGAGATATCAGAAGTTTATATATAATGCAGGTGAACTGCTGACTGAAAATGATGTCTTAGTTTGTCATGCTTTATCAAACACCCCTTGCTCAGGGTATACAGATAATTAAAATGTGTACA
>JANTCA010082240.1:0-14438 GCA_024741275.1 Chironex yamaguchii | reverse complement strand
GTCAGTTTTTTCCACCAAAACATCAAGAAAAGGTAATAAACAGTCTTGTTCTTTTTCAACTGTAAATTTGAGAGCTGCTTTTTACTTCATATAGAAGACGATAACAAGGCTATTTTCATGTTTCATATGCATAGAGAAATATAATCATGTAGCGTTGTAATTATGAGCACTTAAATTCCCCTAAATTAAAGGAATCAATATTCCCGTAGCTCAGTTGGAAAAGCACTTGTCTACCAAGCTGAAGGTTGCGAGTTCAGCCATTACCCTGACTATCGTGTTTTGTTAGAGTTCCAACATTGAATGACAAGCAATTTTAAGGAATTTGTCATAGAGAAAAGGATAGTTCATCGCATCTTCATGATGATAATGTATTTTGCATGATAAATACACTGAAAAGCTTTTGATAAATAATATATTGTCGCAATGTTTTGGGAAGAGCTCATTTCTTAACATGATTGTCATCCTACTCTTTCAAGATCAGGAGGCGTGAAACTTTTCGAAAGATATACATCAAATTGAAAATTTAGGTTGAAGTAGCACTATTTTATGTTTTCTTGCTTTCTAGTAATAAATGTTCCGCATCTTCTTGTTGCCAAATTGATTTATTGTGTTTGACTGCAGTATATTGCAAACAACAAATCAGCAGGAATCGATCAGTTCTCTACCGAGATATGGAAAGCATCCAGTGAAAGTAGCAAGGCACTTCTGTGCAGACTGGTGTAGAGGAATCTTTGTACCCCTACCTACGAAAGGAAATCTTAAAGGACGTTCAAACTACTGAACAATCAATCGCATTGTGCATGCCAGCAAAATCGTACTGAAAATCATTATATCCAGAATTCAACAGAAGTAAGCTATGGGGATCAATGAAGAGCAAGCTGGTTTTTTACGAGAAAGAGGTACAAGGGAACAGATCACGAATGTCAGAATAATCATGGAAAAATGGAAACAACGAAACATTCCATTGCACACGCGCTTTATTGACCAGGGCAAGGCATTCCATTGTGTGAATCACTGTCTACTCTGGGTAGTCATAAACAGGATGGGTTTCCCCCATCATTAAACTTCCAGACAATTTGTACGCTGGCCATGAAATTGCAGTTAGAACATCTTGTGTCTTATCTGAGTGTTTACCTATAGGCAGGGGAGTAAGGCAAGGGTGCACAACATCACCTTTCCTTTATAACATTTATGCAGAGGAGATCATGAGGCAAGCTACAGAATCAACACAATCGGGTGTCTCTATTGAGAGCAAGAAGATAAATAACTTAATATATGCTGATAACACAACACGTGGAAGCAAGAATGGACTAGTCCATCTTCTGTCAGTTATCCAAGAGAGTAGTTGTGACAAAGGCCTTCTACTTAACATCAACAAAACAGAAATCATGGTGTTTGACAAGCATTAATCAGATCACAGCGGGTTTTACTTGGATGGCCATCAAATTAAGGAGGTTCCCAGCTTTGTATGCCTTGGCTCCACTATAAATTCAGAAGGAACGTGTATGCAAGAGGTCATCAACAGGCCGTTCAGAAGTACCGTTCAGAAAATGGCCATCATCGGGAAGAGCAAAGATATCACCATGAAACTGAAACTGAGAGATGTCGGAACCACTTCTTTTGCTGGGCTTCGTCTAGATCCATTCAAAACAAAGTTCAAGCATTTTAGGTGTGGGCACACAGGAGAATTCTACCGATATCTTGGCAGGAAAGGAGGACCAACGCCTGGTTGTTAGACCAGTTGCAGACTTACTTGATGCTTAGGAAGCAAATAATTTCCAGAAAGCTAAATTGCTTTAGCCATGCCATCCTACATCAAGGTCTAGAAAAGTTGATCATCTAAGAGTAGTCGAGGGCAGAAGAGGGGGAAGCAGATTACCAAGGTCCTGAAATGATGACATCATAGAATGGATAACAAAGAACTTGGCAAGAGCATCACATCTAGCGGAAGGCAGGAAGCGCTGGTGTGCCACAGCAGCCCAAGACTGGGCCATCTGACACACAAACACACACAGGGAAAGAGAGAAAGGTCGTTGGTATGCATGCCTCTTTCGCATGCTCAGATGCGGCTGTTGAGGATATATTCAACTCTTTAAAGCTCTTTAGATAGAATGTAATTCTTTTAAGTCAACCTGACTTGTGTCCTTGATATAGACCAGAAATTACATCGATTTATGGCCAGGTCATGAATTTTAGGGAGTAACCATGAACAAAGTGCTTATTTCTTAAAAATATCTCATAGATCATAAATAGTGTACATGATTTAACCAGATAAATAGGGTTTAGGTAGCAGGTGTAAGCCTAGGTTTAGGATAGGTCGTGAGTACTGTTAGGTATACATGTGATTTTGTATTGGATTAAATTCAGCTAATTAAGTTGAAAAACAAACCAGATGCTGTGTGGTTTGTTTGGATTTGTCACATAGGAATGTCGAAATATTTTTCCAGTTCCCAGTTACCCTCATTAACAAGTTGTACCTGATGAGTATGCGCAGTAAAACGAGAGAAAGAAGACGTCCTTTCTTCCTAGCTGCTCACTAGTGCACTTCATATAGGGAAGGCATATTTGCTTCAGAGGTTCTGGTTCAGCAGCATGGTTGGACCTGGATGTTTTATGTAAAGCTACTTGGACATCTTTTGTTTGTACATTTTTGTTTCATGTTGTATGCATTAAAACTCCTTCTCCAAGTGTTACACTTTACGCCCGGAACGCGGCAACTTAAAATTTGAGGCTAATCAGAACTTTAACCGGCACTAAATTGACTCTAGGTAGAGCCCTGACCAGGAATATTTACCATACCCCGATTAATTGATTCTTCTCGTTTATTAGTTTTCAGTAAAAGTTGTTTCCCCAACTATTTAGACTCAATGGTACTAAACACCATAGAATATCAAGTTGCTGTTTTATGTTTTCACATCAGTATGCAAAGGAAAACTCGTTTTTTATGATAGGACCCTTCGGGTTTGGCACAATAATAACTGAAATGAATGGACTTTGCTACTTTTAATCTTGCATGTTTACATTAGCAAAATCCAACGCAGTTTGGTTGGTATAGTGCTTTCATTGAAATACTAGGTGCGAAGCAACAGCAACGTACTTTATTTTTTCCCAGATCTACAATTGATGTCGAAAAAAATGAAGCCAACACAAAGTATATATATATACTTTGTGCCCGACAGCATATCAGCAAAATATTATGTCACATTTTTATATAGTTTTCATTTCAACAACAATGACATTGACAAAATGGGCTCCAGATTTTTACAGAATTAAATTCGTTTCCTAATCTTAAATAGATAAAATACAAGCACAATTTTGCTTTACAGATGACAGTCAAACCAGTCCTAGATACACTCTGACACTAATTAGTAATTGATAAGAAGTAATATGGTAGCTAATCAAATCGTAATAATTTCACCTATTTTCTGTACTCTGGTTTCTTTTTCTATTTACCCGGGAAAACAAATTTTGACAACACTGATACTCTGACTGGTGATTACAACCTTACACAAAACATTTAACCATTTCTATGTGAAGGAAAGCCTAGAGGCCATAAAAGAAATATCCCATCTTGAGTCTTTTTGTAACAAGTAGATGCAAAAAAGTGGAATGGAATCTTTAACTGAAAAATAAATCCTTCGATTCCTAAAGTTACTAAAAAAGCTGCTTGTTGAAAATTTGTTGCTATAGCAACGTGACGTAACACTTGAGGACTCGGTGGATTATATGTCAAATCGACAATGGGGCCGAGTTCAAAAGACTTAAAAGCAGGCCTCTATCTACTAGTTTGCACATTTGGACACTTGTTTTTAACTGTAACTATTCGTCGCGGACTTGCCGATCGTCAGGATATCAGCCTATCAGACTTCAAAACAATCAACATTAAAAAATCTCGCTATAAAACTTGTTGCGAATTTTCATGGCGGTCGTCTCAAGAATCGTCATCCAGTTTGTTTCTCAGTTTCAATAAGCACACTCAATGCATACACAAATCAGAAGCTCACGATTCAAAGGTTATTATACTATGACAAGTTCAATAAAGACCACCAGAAACAACTTGAGATAAAAAAGCATTTAAAATTGTACACGTAAATGTGTAATTTCGTTCACATTTAGTAATTTTCTCTTTTTTTTGATGATTGGCTCTGACCAAATGCAAGCCTACTCTTTGAGTTGCTTCCAATAACGCTTTCACAAATTGACGCTAGGCTAACTTTTCCATTCACCCTCGTCTTTCCAGTGAACGGTGCTACGCAAACGTGTACATTTAGTAGCTGAGAACAAGCATGGGCATTCCTAATGAGATAAAAATAGAAGTGATCATGATGACACAATACGGTTTAATTACAACATCATGAAGAGTGTTTTGTTCAAGTACAGTTGTGATGTCCGTCCAACTGCCAAGCTATTGTTGCCACGTGCTGTGAAGCACGAGGAAATTTTACACGGCATTGCTTTTGTTGGCTTGGATTGCAAGGATATTCGTCCATAAAATATAGTGTGTTCATTTCCTACCAGCAAATTGTAACCCACACAAATGTCAATGTGCTGCCTCGCCATTCAACCTACTTTTGTTTCCAACTTGCCAAAAAAAGTTTTTGCTAATCCTGGTGAACCCATGAAAACACTTTCAACAAAACCCAACTAGGTCATTGGATATAAACATTCATAAGAAATAAAAGACGCCCGTAAAGAAACAGAGAACCGCAATATTTCCTCGCCAACGCAAATCATTATTCCGCCGAAAGCTATTATAAATTATTTATTAAAGTTGTTTGGTGTCTGATTCGCGCAGCAAAATTTTCGGATAGATTACATAAACTTTTGAACACCAGGTGATTACAGCAAATTTGATTGCAGGATAAACGTTTGAAGAAAAAAAGAGGGCCACTGAGAGCTTTAAGAGGCTCCGGGGAAAAACGGAGAACGAGGTCCTCTTCAAGCAAAGGAATCAAATGATATGGGTTACGAGGTTACTAAGGGAAAATGTTTTGCGAACATGCCCTTCACATTAGCATAATTTTAATTTCAAAATACTTCCTGCATGAATTTTTGTTACGTTTAATTGTATGTCAAAGGCATTTTCATCAGTGTGATGTATTAAATGTCATAACGGAGAAATCTGTTAAATGTTAATCTTTCTTTTTCGATTGGAAAGGTGTACATACGTTTTTCATAATCCATTTGTCTTCTTAGCGTGTGCTCAATTCAAAGTATTGTAAGACTTGATATCCCATCTCTTGACATTAAGGACCGCAAACAATTGTCTATCCTGGCAAGTTTGCTAAATGAACTTTCTCCTGAAGCAACAGATGCTGAAATCCCCAAGGCAATTCACAAACAACCACAACTTTGTGGGTACAAACTTTCTATCTTATATATAGAATTCAACATGGCAAGTCCTCTATTTTTCACTATCCCTGTCAATTGACGAAACGTAGTGTAATAACGTAATTCATCCTCCAGGTCATCTGTGATCAAATATATTGATCAACTAAGCGCATTGCTTACCCTTTTATGTCATGACGATTTTTTGGATTGTTGACAATAGACTTAATCAAATCTTCAATGGCTTGTACTGTAACTCAATTGCAACAAAACATTGTCCAGTGCGACATACTACACCGAAGTCTTGAAGGCACTTTCTGTATTGTGGATATATTAACCAGTCTCATGTGTCCTTTGAAAATCGTTTCCTCGCGGAAGAACGTTCTTTTTAAATTTAATCGCCAGACCTTGTTTAAAGCAACAGTCTTCGATTCCTTTAAAATGCAATCCCAAGAACCATGAATGACATGGAATTTCTTTCCCCAGATCAGCAAGGTACTTAACTTCATCAGCAATAGAGACATTGGCAAATTGAAACGGTTTGTATCATCATTGATACACTGCAATATCTTGGATCACAATGTTGCAAGCAATACAAATTAAAATGACTGCATCAAATTCGTCAAGTTTTTAACATCACTATGTTCTTTCAACAAAAGTTTGGAGTATTAAAATCTGTTGTAGCCATTCTTGCTTTTCTGGCATCATTTCTCTTGGAAATTTTCCTCCATCCAAGCTGTTGAAAAGTTCCTTTTTATTCGTTTTCCAGTCTCTTCGACGTTTCCTTTTCGCTTGGCATCTCCAAATTAGAACTTTTTCTTCATTTTCAAAGTTAGTTCAGATGCAACACCAGCTCACAACCAAACAGAACAGCAAATACCATTGGCTATGCCAATACGTTTTATGTAGAGATTGATGTCACTATGCAGTCATTAGCATTTAATAACACCATTGTTGCACATAAATGATGACATTTCTCATAGTCGAGTAAAATGTCACTAAGTGCAGAGGTAACTGGACATGATTTAGTGGCCAGCTTAACTATAATTTCTGTAGCAGGAGCAACAAAATAATACACCGACCAATATGTCAAGATAGTTTTGGGGACAAGATGAAATTGAGTTTGAATTAAATACGAGTTTGAACGCGCTTAGTGCTCTCTCTAGTAAGTACCAATAGCGTAGATATGAATTTGAGTAGAGACTAAAGTGAAATATAAAGACCTTTTCATATCTTTCCTCTGCTGCATGTCCACTATAATGATTTCGGCAGAGAAAAAATATGATTTGGTTTGGTAAATATTCTCTGCAGAACAAACCTGAAAGGCAAGAAAAGGGTTTTGTACAGGATTAGACAAGCTTTTGTAATATTGAAGATAAAAAGAAGTGTTTTAATTACTATTTTTCTTCTTAATGCCTTAATCGATTTTCAATAGGACTTGATTAGTCCTCATCATTTTTATCACCGAGAACAAGGATTGTAAAGTATGGATGTCCTTGCTCACTGTGTGCTGGCCAAGTGCACGACATTCAAATAGATAATTGCACTATGTTTACGCATTTGGAGGCTGGAGCAGTAGCAAGATGGACCATTGACTGAAAAGTTTTAAACATAAAATACCTCTTTCGAAATTATTAAGTCTGTGTACTTCAGAGTAGGAAGAGAGATATCAACTCGTTGTATTCAAGGGTTAGGGAATCTCAGTGCTTGGTCATGCAGCGAAGTGGGCTTATTGTTGCAGTTTGGTTTGCCGTAGAGGAAAATGTATATGTACTACAAAGAAAAGAAGTTTCGTTATACTCATGGACCCTTTTCACCTATCTTCCTTTATCTGTTTAGCTCAATGGCAGGGAGTCGGGTTTTATGTTGGGAGAGTCTTTTTCAAAGCTTATTTGTCAACGGTTATAACAACGTTCCTATTTTTTTTCTATTTACATCTTATATGTTATATCTTGTTGTCCACGTCTATCTGGAACTTACAACCACCTTGCTTACTGAAAAAAACCGTTAATCCCAAATGAAGCATTTAGTGTATGAGTCAATAAAAAAGACCATAACTTGAAGATTACTAACAGGTATTTCGAAGCCCCTGAGAATTGTATAAATATTTGAGATGAATATGAGTCCAAGTCTTCCTTGGTGTTGATAACTTCTGTAGTGACGCAATCATCAAATCTTGACCTCCAAAATTCACCTCTGAGAAGCCCCTTTGGTTAACAACCTTTAAAGGCACTAAGGATAAGGGAACTACCAATTGTTTTGCACCCTACATCAATATATTTACAAAAAAAAATATGTATATCGTTTACAGAATGGGTGAACTTTTTGAAAGAAGATTGATGTAAAATTGTTCTAGAGCGGCTGAGCCCCCAATGATAAAAAAAAATCTTGACGTGCTTCGCCACCCTGCGCCCCCTAGAAATCACCACTGTCACAGACATACCCAAAGGAAAGGACAACAGAAGACCAAACTAAATGGAGCAATTCCGATATGGATTCTGGCTGTGGTCGATTCAGAGGGTAGGTATAAAGGTGTCTGAGTATGGAACATATGAACCATCAGATTTTCAAACAGTTATTCAAACCTATATGCATTTGAGTTAGCAGACAAGGTTGGAGAACTATATTCTCTTTTTTACTTAGAAACTCTAAAAACTGTCATATCGTCTTCAGTTTTCTTTCTTGCTTTTCTGTATATTAGTTGTTATGTCAAAGATGCGTACATAATAGAAGTAAATGATTGTTTCATGGTTGGTCCACATTTTCACATGTATGTTAATTCAATCACTTACCATTTGGGCTTTGTCATTTTGATCGAACATTTACTACAAGCTAAGCAAATAACCAACTAATGAAAAATAGAGGACAAAAGCAAAAAGGAAGCTCTTCCATCAAAGTTTCCAGTGAAACGAGTTTCTTGATCAAGCGAAAGTTGCACTATCTGCATGTAAGATCACTCTAGCTTTACCAGAAAATTTTTATGCTACCTTATTCAAACGTTGTAATTTACGGCTCAAATCCTGTAAGTATCACAGTGTTGGGTATTTTCTACTAAGCAATGATCATCATCGGTTGATGATAACTGACGTTCAGCAGGTTATGCCAAAATTTGCTAAATGAATATGACGGAACAGTTATATCTAGAAGGTAAAACCATAACTTCTACTAAGATTTTATTCGGATTTCGGTTGCTCCAATCTGTTATGGGTTGTGATCACATCATAAAGCCTAAAACTCTATGGGCTATATCCAGATAGGTTTTGCGTGGCTTAAGCGAGTGTGATTTTTTTGGTTAAAATATTGCAAAACATTTTTTGTAGCCTCTCTACATTTGCCTCAAAACAACCCAGCCGTCTGCTCTGACAAGGATGAATCGTGTAGGACTTGCGTATAGTTATAGCGTTAACGTTATTACCAGAAGACTGAATGTCCAAAATAAATTGTAATCAACTCAATCGTTCAAGTGTTTTCAACGATGCAGCTGGAATGAAGACCAAACCTGTTTTGTCCAATTGAACAGAGTTCCCGCAAGTGGGTTTTTATCACGGACTCTTTGAAAAACACATGCGGGATGATGTCGATTAAAATATGCTATAGAATTTCGGTATACAAAGCCTCTCTATACTATCCTTCCTTTGTTTACAAAAGCGTTTTAAACTTTTCGAGAGTAATCTAAATAGACCATATGAATGTGTTGTGAAGACTTGAGACGCATTGAACAATTCATGTCGAGCAAACACATGATCAGAGGAAATTGTTGATGCTGTTGCACCATGTCTAACCAAATATGGATACGCTGGGGGTGTAGCAGATGGAATCTTGTGTTTTGATTGGTCAATAGTATAATTCCCAGTTTTCCCTTTTCTCCCAGTAGACTCTACAGACTTGAGCTGGTCTTCAAAAGTTAGCTGTGGGATTGATTGTCCTAACCGAACTTAATGATGTTCGATGAATGTGTCGGGAGTCTTAACTTAAACACCTTGGAACTTACTTAAAGGAATTTTGTGGACTTTCAGCCCAACTGCATTAACATTTTATGTCTGTCAACGAAATTAATATGAAAGAAGATGATAGACGAAAGCGTCAAGTTGAGCTGTACAATTACTACTCATCATTACAAACCAAAGATATAAACGGAAGACGCCATTTTCTGGAATTACTTGACAAAAATATAAAGGACATTGCGTTCATAAATGGAGAGAAAGATGAACAAAATAACGAAATTTCACTGAGAGACCATTTGCCAATTGTCCTAAGGCTATCATACGAGTGCCCTTTCCCAGATGTTCGCGAACACTGTACAAGGCTGCTGCAAGATCTCGAGGTAGGGTCATAGGTAGCTATTAGAGAGGTCATTCGATATGCCTTCCTCATATTATTAAAGTTACGCTAATTACAGAAGTGGTAGTAATAATGCACATTTGGTACAGATGTACTCGATTGGTACATGTGAATTTTGTGATTAACTGTCTACACGGAGAGGCAAGGCTCCACAACAGTATTGAGGTCTGTATCATTGATCATGCTAATGAGCAGTCTTGACACTAAAGTTTACACGTTCGTCTCTGTTTTGACAGGATAGAGGCGTTAGAGTCCCCAGAAAACGATTCGCTGGTCCCTCAAGCTTTATTCCATCGCGAGAGGTGAGTGTCAAGATATTGATGTGTTTGTTGTCGTTGTTTTCAAAGGCGTGTTTGCGGGTTTTGAAGCAAGTGGCCTTATTACTCCCAACCAGAGTGTTGCCAGGCTTATCCTTGCAGTGTTTGAAGGTTTTTATTGGCTACTATTGGTTTTTTGACATTTGCAACTGTGTTTGCCCACAATTGAATTACAACCACATGATTTATTCAATTACTGAATTAGACCTAAACGTCAAAAGTTTTCGCATAGCCATGATACTCTATTGGCAATCCAAAACGATTTGGTGAAAGTTCTTTATTAACTGATATCGATGAAAACTTTTAGGTCGTCACTTTCAAACGTTTTAAGACTGAGCCATCTGAAGACGTGTAAAGTATCATTTCTTATGCTTGAGTTGGAGATAGAGCACTATGTAAGCTTGATGAATTTAGCAGATGTTTTTATTGGAATGCAATTTTGTCCGCCCATTTATGTCGACACCTCTCGTACGGTTGATGTGGATGGTTGACGAAGATGGCCGCAGTAGACATTTTTTAAAACGTTTTTGGAAGAACTTTGTTATTTAACTTTGTTATTTAAACTGATAGGTGAATTTGCGTTTGAATGTTAAGTTTGCGTGAATCAGGGACTATGCATTCTCAGATTGCTTTGGGAGATGATAATTTTTACCCCATTTGAATGCTAAAAGCAAATATCTACATCAGTTCTTCTAGTCAAATTTTGCAGTGCGATTTATTGTCGTCGTCTATTTCCTTAATTTTGATGACAGACATGACAAAATTGAGCCAGGAACGAAAACACAAAGCACGCTATGAATGGTAATTTTTCTCGGTATGCATCAATGCTGTATTATGGCATAGTTTGCAGCCCTTTTGCAACTTGACTGAAGTTGAAAGAAAGTGGGAGTTGACATGTCTACGTTAAAGGATGCACAAATGGCAGTGGTACCCAAAGAAAAATTGTGATGAGCGCTTTGTAAGATGTAGAGACATTAAAAACGAGGATCTTATTGTTATCCTACCATTTTCTGCATCTGGGTGAAAAGCTATGTTTGACGCGAAACAAATTGGCTTCATAATTTGATTGATTTGAACCGAAGTTGTTAGGTGGTGGAGAGCATCAGATTACAGTGTCCTGCATTGAAAGCCAGTCTAGAATCTTCTTAGTCTGCTAGGATAAATTCTCTCAGTTCGGCTCTGAGCCCACTGCTTACATTAGAGAGAGACGAGACTTTAAAGTATTATAGACCAGATAATTTCCTTACATGACCGAAAGTATAAATTTTAGTCCGTCATGCCAGTGGTTTAAATGCACATAAGTTTCAGTTCCTCGGATCTTAACTTAAGATCGTCCTTTTCTCGCTCTAGTGGCGTTATTTAAAGTTTACTAGCCTAATTAAGTGCTCGACATGCTTAAGCAAGACGTTGTCATAGGATCATTTCACAACACGAGATGTAAAGAAGTAGAGCGGATATACTATTTCCGTGAAGATATGCTACCGTGAAATGGATGGATATTGCCTTTCGCTACTGAGATAATTGGAAAAAAGTGATTGGATTGGAAATAGATCGAAATTGAGGTTTTAATAAGTTTGAAATTCATCCTCCGTTTATGAGTCAGAGACGTTGGTAAGCCAAGTGTACTGTTTTGCCTGGTAATCACTGAGTATTTTCTTTGTGCATTGCATCAGCCAGTCATTTCAAAAGAAGTTTCCAGTTGCACAATGCCCAATATGTGGTTATCAGTAGTTAACAGCTAGTGTAGAAACCTATCACTTATAGGTCAATTGATAATCTACCAATATGAAATATTGATAGGACCACTTGAATAATGAGGTCAGAGATATCTGGTCTTGTCTGGCAATATCAGGCTAAACGGTGGATAACACTGCTTCCTTACTTTGTGTTAGGGCATTTTTGAGCATTGTAAATACAGGGGAAAGTCCCCCCCCTAGGCCCAATGCCTTCCCCTGTAGTTAATGTCAGAAACAAAAAAAATTCAAGGAGTTTGGGTCCTTTCTTGTAATGTAATTAGTAATCCTGTTTAAATTGATCCTCCATAGTGATGGATGATGGCAACCTCCTGTATCTCTCTCATCGCCTTGGGCCCCTTGTGCAAATTTTCTCCTATAGTCAAAATTTCTTAAATATCCTCTGCTGTGTGTATATGTTGAAGTATTGAATGGTTACCCATCCTCTGAAGGTCATGTGTCATTAGGTTATTGTCCTACAATAACTTGGTGAAGAGAGGCTAAAATATAACCATTAAAACATAAGATTTAAAGAAGAGAATGAGTCATTTGTGACTTCTGTAATGGCCTCAGTAATTGCAGCTAAAATAGAAAATTTTACCAGTCTTTAAAACGAGCAAGCTTAGTAATCAGCTTAACTACCATCACTTTTAAGTTTTTCATTATTAAGGAGAAAGCTGGTTTATGGTCTAGCTATGCAATATAGTGAGGCTAGAATTATTTGTATCTATTTTAATATATTCTGCTACAAAAGCATGTAGTGAAACTTATGTAAAGGAATTTAAAAGTAAATCCTCCAGAGTAGTCAAATGCTGTATTTGTTTTACCATACCATTTATGTAAGTATGGTAGGGACATAGCCACTATCACAAAGTCATTGTCTTAAAAAAAGACCTTGCAAGTTTTTTCTTTGTGTGTACCACCTTTCACTTTTATCTTCACCAGTGTGATGTTGATAGTCTAAGTGAAATTTCTATCTGGACTTGCAGATGTCGTTGGACATCTATCTTGGCTAATTTGGATACATCGTATTGCTCGTCTATGAATTATTCTTGCAGAGTACATTTTAGTCAGTATTTAAAATTGTGGTAATGGCCTAGTCATGCAAGCACACATATGGTGGTAATGAATCTAAGATGACATGACATTTTAATCACTCAACAAAAGCAATAATGATCTGATTTGTAATGCTGAGAAGCACATGGGATACATTCATTTTATTTCATTTTATTCTAAAATGCATATTGCTTTTTTCAAATGGCAGAGTTCATATGCAAAGAATATATAGTGCTCAAATGAAAAAGTATGTCAAGTTCATGGCCTTCCTTAAGATGGATTTGGTCTACAGTATTTTGAGATTATTTGTGAAAATTTGATTTGCCAAGGAAAATAAAATTCTGATTTTGCACATGGATTTACTTTTATGACTAAAGGATTTTGGGCTTTTTGTAGTGGTAGGGCACAAGATTTGAAAGTCTATGACACTTGGAACATTCTAAATAATTTACTAAATTACAAAATCTCCAAAATCCTACCCTCTTGATGGCATCAAATCAGTAAGTTCTTATACCCTAAAGAGCAGAAATGCTACTAGTGATTTTACTTAATACTTCAATTGTAGCTTCCTGCGTATAGAGATGTTTGTAAAGCTTTATGTAGATGATAAGTAGAACATCTCCCTTATCGAACCCTGTCATAAGTATACACAGTCACAAATGTCCAACCAACCTGCTTCTCTTAAGGCTAGATTAGTCTTGCTGTTCAGCATGTTGCAAACAGGGGTATCCCTTATTGCTGTTTGATGTAAGCTATCCAGCAGACTGAATATTATCTGTCCTGTGGATTTACTTATAGTTACACCAGAACTGATGACCAGACAGCTATTTTTCTGTACTTAAAAGTGTTAGCCAAGTCACATACATAACAACACAAAAGTTGTGTTTAGAATGACCATATGACCATATTTCAAGGATTGTTGAACTCTTTGATTGTCTTTCAAGGCACCAAAAAAGAATTGTCAAACATTTAGTTTGTTATGACTAAGAAACAAAATGTAGGCAAAACAGGTTTTTTGCGAGGGCGGTCAAGAGCCCTGGTAAAACATTTAGCGAGGATGAGGGAGGTTGCCCGCGTCAAACAAAAAGGCCTGCATATAATATTTCAATCATATTTTCCAGGTCTAAAATGCAGATTTGGCTTCACTTATTTTACATTTTATGCTAAAAGGGAAACCATGTTAAGCTGCATCTTACAGCTTATTATGTCACCTGACTGCCTAAAGTATTTGAATAAGGGATAATCTGTCTGGAGCATTGCTGAATTACAGCAAAAGGGTACAAATGCACCATCACTATTCAGCCATCAAATTACACTTTAAGCCGAGTGACTTTTCTGTGATGATGTTGCTGTATGTGAAGCAAGACAATAAAACAGGCCGAACTTTTAATACCTGGTCAAAACTTTGATGCTGAATTTAGTAGGGTTGTTGTGATTTCTATTGTTGGTTGTTGCGGCACCAGTTTGTAATAGGTATATATGTTAAAGCACTTGAGAATGCTTGTGCAGTTCATACAGCCTTTTATCATTAGTTGTTTTTGTATGGGTATATTGTGTTGCCCACAAAAATATTACTTAAATATATAATATATATATATATATATTCATCAAGAGTGGAGCATTACCACAATAGCTGCACTAAGTGGGAGCCGACCGGGCTCGA
>JANTCA010082229.1:0-14439 GCA_024741275.1 Chironex yamaguchii | reverse complement strand
CGTATTCATTCATTTATTTACGTATTCATTCATTTATTTACGTATTCATTCATTTATTTACGTATTCATTCATTTATTTACGTATTCGTTCATTTATTTACGTATTCATTCATTTATTTACGTATTCATTCATTTATTTACGTATTCATTTATTTATTTATTTATTTATTCATTTATTTATTTATTTATTTATTTATTTATTTATTTATTTTATTTATTTATTTATTTATTTATTTATCTATTTATCTATTTGTTTGTTTGTTTATTTACAGACTTACTTATTTATACGTTCAGCGATCATGGAATTTTCTTGGTAGCAGCGTTTTGTACGAGGGTCAGTTGCCTCCTCTTCCTTCAAAAATGTCTTTAACTTGTCGGCAGAGCAGAGGCAAAGCCCTTTTATCTAAGAATTCTGCTTTTTATGTTTCCCAGAAGTATTAACGTAAGTATTTTTCTCGCCATATTAACCTGAAGCCCATGATGCCCCTATTAATCGATGCCTTTTACTTACCTGCAGCTGTGTCTCCGCTACTGCTCTTCGCCTTGCCCGCTGAGAAAGCGTGCTTAACGGTCACAGGCACTTCGTTGATTGATGCTTTTAACACTGTTTTTCTGAATTGATTCATGCGAAATTCACTGCAATTTCCGTTCCATAATGTATAAATCTGGCGCTTGTGTGAAACTGTAACCCTCTTTACATAATTGCTGAAACATTAAAACGGTACACCTGATTATCTAAATTAGGACCGTGCTTTCATCACGCAAGCTAGCAAAAGTGGTTTCATGACGCCCAAATAAACATGTTAGCTGCTTTAGAGCTTTTATTACTGTTAAAGCAAATCTTTCAATATTGGTTAATTAATGATAACCAAAGCCATCATTTTGCACCACAAACTTGGAAATCGCCGTTGTTTACTTTTTAGCTCAAATTAGAGGAGCGCCAATTCTTCCTTAACTCCTTTCTCGTCTGGGCCCATTTAATGATCATACGTTTTAGCAAGAAAGCTGCTAATAAAGGGAAAGAGGGAACGAGTCTGTTTCTTGTCAAGTGTAAGGAAGCTGTTGAATGAACACTTTAAGAAGACCATTATCATTCGAGTCCTGTAATTAGAGAACTCGAATTTGCCACGTCTAATTAGCATTAAGTGATTTGGTTGACAATTTATGCCTTGAGTAATTTAAATTAAGGCTTTTTTATTAAATAAACAATTATTCATGTACATGAATATAACAGAGATAATTTCAGTCGGAGATGAAACAGCAAATTAACGAAACACCTTTTTGCATTCTTGCTCAGAATCAAGTCTTGACTGACACAGTACGGGAAGAGCTTATTGAGACTTCGGGTGAATCAAAGTCCAAAGAAATAGATAATTTCTTCATTAGTGTTAGCGACTTGTCGTTAATGTCTACCTATCTTATTTGCTTTTAATGAAAATATTTTGAAGTATCCCACAATACGACGCAAATTAGGCCTGCCAGATTGTGCTAGTTTGTAGAGGCGGTTGTGAGGGAATGAGCGTCTAATTTTATTAGTTGAACTTCAAAGACACAGATCAGATTTTGAGGCGATTTTTCTGCTCGGCATACTGCAACATTTTACTTGGTGTACAGTCATCCTTGGCGTTTGTATAAAACGCGGGTGTTGGTGCCAAACTAAAAGTTTGCTCAGTTGCTCGTTTAGTGTATTGGATACAGAACCACAGTTTGTATGAAACATTTTCGTTTCTATGTCCACCATATTTGCCTTTATATTTATAAACTGACCATTGATCGAGGAATTTTACTTTCTCCTACTTTTACAAATCGCACTCTTGGACAGTCACAATTTGGTTATATGGTAGTGAATTTAGATCGGAGCAGAATATGTATTGCCTTATGCATGGAATGCCTTTATTTTGTGGCATTTTGATATAGTTTAAAGACAACCTGTAACACTATTTGTTAACTGGAGGAGCAAAGTAGGACAGTTCAGATTCAATATCACCCGCAGTGAACATTAAAAGGTCTTCAAGATAGCGTGTTGCAGTACTTTTGTTTGTTTGAAGTTGAATACCAGTACAATTCAGAAAGGGTCCACAACGATAAACTTGTTCCAACACAATATTCATCACTGATTATTGACCGCCATACCTCGCCGGAATCAATTTATATAGAGCACAATTTCCCAACATTCCAGTGTTTGAAGATAACTGTGGTTACCAAAACATTGAACGCAACAGTGCCTAGATAGAGTCGGATTTCCGCTCGGGTAAACAACTAAAAGGGAGATGCATGGCTTTGACCGACGTATTGTCGGTCACCAAAACAAATTGGCCTTCATCTAGCCCTGATAATGTACACTTTTGTGTCCGTGCAATCCGGTGTTTAGTACGTCTTAAGTGTGTACATGATCTTGGAAGTGGAAGGAGAGCTTCTTTTCAAATGCAAGCGCAGAGGGTGAGGAATCGGTGATCACAATTTTTGCTCTGTTGGTTCAACGTGACAACACCATTACAAGAGAATGGAGGTACAGTAGTGTTTCGTGTGTTCTATTTCTCTATAATTGTAATGTGGTTATTTTTGTTTTAAAATAGCAGGTCTGGCATTATAACCACGGTCTTTTGGCCAAAACTCACTTTGAAACTGCTTCAGGCCGATTTGACGCTGGGCGCTTATCTTTTGTCACCTTGTTCAAGAGTTTAGGTACAAATCTACACCAGCTGCATCCAAAAGAACTTAAGTAAAACAACGGGAACTGCTTATCACCAATCTGTGCACGCAAAGGACTTGAATAAACACGAAAAAACAGTACAGGGAGGCGCAAGCGGGTTTTCGTAACTGAAATGAATTCGTGTAGTGAAAGTTATGGTAACTGTAGAGATTATTGTTTTTAAATATCGCAAACACATTGATAAAGGGAGGCAACTGCTGGTTGTAGTCAATTCAGAGATCAAGAACTGACTTTTGTGTATGCTACTTTTCAAACTCAAAATTATATTCCAATTTTAACAGCACTGTTCTTGGCGCGAATATTTAAGTGTGTAAAGTGTGCGTCTTTAGATTCAGTAGTCGGGGTTCAAGTCTATGAATACGTCACAAGTATAGGGAGAGTTGCAAATTGGGCACGTTCCATCACGAGTCTGGTAGCATTGGAAGTATGGACCGCGACTAGACTGCCTGGATCAGTCTGGAGATGTTCTTGACTTTCCTCGCAGAAAATTTATAAACCAATACCTTACGCCGATAGTAAATGTATGCGTGTATCTGGCAAGAGGAACATTACGGCTGTACTGGGTAAATTAGTTATATCAGTGTAAGAGACCGTTGATAAACAAAGACAGACGAAGAGTGCCGCTAACTGGGAAAACACGTGTGATCTTTTATATCTACGGTTCCCGTGACAACATTCTTTTGATAACTTGAAAGCGCATATTGTTTTTGAGTGATGCCTGTAAAGCGTGCACTTGTAAGGAAAACAATATGTTTACTGTTTATCTTGATGAGCTTGCCGTCTCTTGGTAATGCAGCGAATGACTTAGATTGTTGTAGAACTGCTGTCAGAATGCATGATCAGGAGTTATTTCAAGGCTAGGTTGCTAACTCATTAGAATTTGCCCTTTGTTTTGGTTAGCAGTGTATCAGGAGGATATTAGCCAGATTATCAAGTGATGATAAGACATGGACCATTGTGTTTCCATATTTATACAACATTGAAGACATTCCATCAAGAACTGTCTTCTTTGAAATTGTGTCCAATGTTTTACTTGATAACACTGGTATTTCCATAGTGCAGTTGTTTTACAGGGTGAAGTTCAAACTTGGTTCACTTTCACTTTTCGTTGGTGAAGGCGCGTTTTGTAAACCAAATACGTTATGCGCTGTATTTGGCTCTTATTTAATTTGGTAGATTGGATCTGTTGCTTGTTTATCCTTCATGGAGAATTCCCGTTCTTCTCCTCAGGTGATGTCACTTGGAGCGGATGTTCTTCCTGAGTACAAAGTAGAAGCTCCAAAGATCCACCCATGGACTATTCTGCATTATTCTCCTTTCAAAGCTATTTGGGACTGGATTATCTTATTCCTAGTTATGTACACTGCAATTGTGACTCCTTACATGGCAGCTTTTGTACTGACAAGAGACACTAAACGAGAAAAACTTAACGAAGATCCAGAGACCAGGATAAACTACGGGCCGTCAACGATATATAACGATCCTTTAGTGATCGTTGATTATATTGTAGATGTTATGTTTATAATCGATATTTTTATAAATTTTCGAACCACGTTTGTGGATAAAAACGACGAAGTTGTGAGCGACCCTTGTCGAATTGCAGTACATTACATGAAAGGATGGTTTATCATTGACCTGCTAGCTGCAATCCCATTTGAATTGCTGATCATGATTGGCAATACTGATCAGGTATGTACCATTTGTCTTCATTTTAATTGTGATAGACAGGCAACCGTATCTTTATCACATCGCTTTGTTCTCTTGGTAATGTTTATCAGCTCGGTATGTTTATTACTAGTTCACGCATTCGTCGTTATATCTTCAGCTTACTCCCCCGTTCTGAGCAAAATACTGATTGAGTGAGAAAAAGGCAATGGAAATGGTTGGGCTACGTCATACAAATTTACCCACAACTTATAAAGAGCCCAGTTCGTTTCAGTTCCTTGGTCGTGATGGAGAAGCCTCTAAGGAAGTGTCAGTTTCATGCATAAAGGATATTTCAATAAGCATGTTGAGACAGTGCTAGAGCCTTACATCCTGAGATTATCACGTTTTAACAAAGAATACAGACATCAACTGGAACAGTTTAAGCAGGACGGTGCGAAGTGAAAAGTTAATGCCTGGAGTTAAAGAATGATATTAGTAGATTATTAGTTACCTCCCATGCACTCCACTTCGTAACATAACCCACAACCAGGGGACTGACACAATACAGACTGTAATAGTACTTGCCGTGGAAGAGGAAAGATTGTTGCAAGAGCTAGAGTTTGATATTGTTACTTCTTTTCCACCAGTATATTGCCATATGTCAGGTTTGAAGAAGGCTTGGAGCTGGTATTACTGGGAATAAATCTGTTTTCTCAGCAAGAAGTAGCCTCTTTTTCGGTGTAAAGACTGAAATCATCTGTTTCTGTAGAATGCTATGCACTGCAGCTATTTTCGAACAAATAATAAAACATCAAAAATTACTTTCAGTGTTAACAGGGACGTATAATTTTTTGTCGTGCCTAACGAGTTCATGTCAATTCAGCATTAAAGGCACTCGTTACACACGAGTTTGCATTGTAACAGCCACGACACTGGATAACCTTGCTTACCAATGAAATTTCACATTTACGAATTATTGTTTACAGTTTCGAAAAAAAGTGTGCTAGAGACTTCTATTGCCGCTTACATTCACTGTTACATAAATTCCATAAATACCTTAAATTCCAGACTTTTAAGGATGTACTGGGAGGTACTGACAGATGACGCTATTATTGACACGATAGTGTAGTATAGTATAGTGTATGATAGAAGAGAATATAGTATCATTTGATATGATATATGATGTATGATATGATATATGATGTATGATATATGATATATGATGTATGATGTATGATATATGATATATGATATATGATATATGATATATGATATATGATATATGATATATGATATATGATATATGATTTATGATATATGATATATGGTATATGATTGATGATAGATGATAGATGATATATGATGTGATGTGATATGATGTAGTGTGATGTAGTGTAATGTAATGTAATATAATTAAAAGAATTGCTAGTTTCGAAAATATATATAATATTGGCTAGTTTCATCCATGTTTCTTATAAAAGGCTGCTATATATCTACACTTTTATTCCTGACGATTAATACTCTAAACAGAGTCAGATGAAAAATGCGTTTAAGTTTGCTTCAGCGCAATGTCGCAAAATGTCAAAGATTTATTTCAGTCAATTATTTGAATTATGCGATCGTTTAGAGGCCGGCCTCGCTTAAATAAACAGGACAGCACCATTTTAAAACTTCGCATTTGTTCTGGGCTTAATTTAGGAATCGTTATTACTTAAGCTATGCTCACTTGCAGTGCCAGCATCCTTTTTGTTAGTTAGGTGGAGCAGCGCAACTTGCAATGTAGCATGCAATCTGAGTATCTTGCCTCGTGTTTCTTTTCAGACAACAACTCTCATTGGATTGCTGAAGACAGCAAGATTACTTCGATTGGTTCGTGTGGCTAGAAAACTCGATCGCTACTCGGAGTATGGAGCAGCACTCTTACTACTACTCATGTTTGGTTTTGCCTTAATAGCTCATTGGTTGGCCTGTATTTGGTACGCTGTTGGTAATATCGAGAGACCTCACTTAACTATGTCTGGCTGGCTTGATGATCTAGCTAAACAGACAAATATGCCTTATAATGATAGTATTGTGGACAGTGGGCCAGATTTAAAGACAAAGTATTTGACAGCTTTATACTTTACACTAAGTAGTTTAACAAGTGTAGGATTTGGAAATGTTTCACCAAATACCAATGCGGAAAAGTTATTCACAATAATGATCATGCTGGGTGGATGTAAGTAAATAAAGTCATTTCATCAATTCTTTTATGTACGTCACAACTCTGTTTCAGAACGAGTCTGATGGTGTAAGATACGTTATCGCTCATAATTTTTATAGTTTAACGTGGTGGCCTCAATTTATGTTGCCAGCTATGGCTTGCCTAATCTGTATCCCAGTCCTTATAAACGGAAATACGTATGGATTGTACAACTTGCTCTTGTCTTTATCGGAACTGAAAACTTTGCTTTAGATCGCATATGCAAGTTGTCGGTAATTATTTGCATATATCAAGGTCTTGTTTTGACACAGTATGACATCGCAAAATACTTAACTTCCCGTCTTGTTCCAACTGTTTGAGAACATTAGCGTAGATTTTAACCAGATTTTGACGAAAGCTCGGAACAATCACTATCTCACGATTGCACACTTCATACCTTGTATATACCATATATATGTAAAAAACAGGAACAGAGGTTAAAAGTTGCCATGTCAACTGTCTCTTCCCATTAATTTATTTCTTTTTAGCAGATCATCCGAAATTTTAATGATTTTCCGGTAACAGGGCAGTAAGTTAGTGACCAGGGAACGAATGTAAACGTAGCCTATGATTGGACAGTTACCAGTTTTCATTAGTTGCACAAGATAAGACGTAGCGAAAACCTTCTGAATCCGTTTTTGGTCGTACATTTTTTAGAGTAGAATATTTAAGGAAAAAAGGGGACAGGAAATAGCAAAGATTTATATCTAGCATACGAGTCCATGCATAACGAGTCAAATGTAACATCGAAAAGCGCCCCAAAATGATGACCGTTACTTGAAGTGCGCAAATGCAAAAAGGAAGACTTTATACAAAACACCCCGTCTTCTAGTTTATACGTGGAAAGATCCCAACACACCTCTCTAATAATTAGCAAAGTAAGGTGTCTTTTGAGGTGTTTGGAATCTGTCCATATTAAAACTAGATATCTAGTGAAAGTCAGACAAGAAAGGTTCCGTTTTTTCACGCAGTCTGTTTTAAACCGGTCTTCTTTAACCTCGCTTATCCTGGTTCTGCCTGATTTAGTGAGTTTGATGCGAATTGTGCCTGTACATTTCTGTTTTATTTCCACTTTAGTGTAACCTCCCATATTCTAGTGGCAAATTAAAACAATTTTTTTCTATACTTTCACCATATGTCTCCGTTCCAAAGCGATTTTCAAGTTTTGTGCCACACAGAAGACTTCAGGCCCAATTTGGCATTAGGATGTCATGGTGACGCTAAGGTTTTGATTCTCCTAACGTAAATTTGTCAAATGATTATCTTTAAGAAAGCACTAGAGATTTTCCTATTGTTGCTTGTTGATACTCCACAATTTCCTTGTAAGTATTTGATGATATGAGGTTAATTGGAATGGCTTAACTGAGCGGGATAATTTTCATTTGAGATCATGAAAAAGTAGACTGCAGCTGGCTAGATTAGCTTGCCCATAACCATAATCTGCTACGCCTGCGCCGTAGGGTGTCATTTCTTGACACACTGTGGAATTACTTTTCAAGGTTCTGAACTAATATCAGCAATTTTATCATAATTATCGTAACTACGTTTTCTTGAAATGCCACGTACATGAAATGCTTCATGTCTCCTGTTAGCACACTGCGGTGGACTTGTGTACCTACGTACATAGTAGGTATATATAGGCATATGGTAGTCCACACAGCTGAACCAGCAGAAATACCTCACCTCACATGCAGCGAGCTTAAATACTACTGGATATCTTGTGGAGGGTACTGACCGACTCTATAAAGGTTTCATTCTAAAGTACTTCTGTACATAAAATTATTCAATGACTCTTTTTTACTTTTGTAGCCCTGATGTATGCTGTTATTTTTGGTAATGTTACGGCCATCATTCAGCGTCTTTATTCTGGTATGGCACATTATCATGCAACTATGAGGAGAGTTCGAGAATTTATCCGTTTTTATCAAGTACCACTGCCATTGCGACAGCGGTTAGAAGACTATGCGCAATATGATTACTCGTATACAAATGGTATTGACATGAACCAAGTGAGTATTACCTGGATATATGTATAAATATATTTTAGTATGTTCTATTACCACGAATAGGGTGCTACACCTGTATACTGATTTGTAAGGAATTTACGTGGAAATTAGTTCAGAATTGTGCATGCGATGTTATTCGAACCCGTATTCGTCTTGCTGTTTCGAGCGCATTTCAAAGACAGACGTAGTTGTAGGTTTAACCAGAGACAAGTGTTCCTCAATGACTCGAGTATTCAATATCATCAATAATTGCACTACCTTCGCTATTGCCCATACTATGCAAGTTATGTGTGTAGTTTAGGTAGGTAGTTTAGGTAGTTTTAGGTAGTTTGTTTAAAGATAGGTTGTTTAGGTAGTTATTTTTGTGCATGCAAAAGTACTCACTATACATTACGCGCTCACTACAACTTAGTTCTAAAAAGCAAAAGATTTTTAGGACCCCTGTTATTGTATTGTGGAATATGGGACATCAATCACCAAAGAAAACCACCTGATATTTGAAATAGGATTTGCAAATACAACTGTAATGACTGGATGTCATGGCTGACGCAATCAACGCAGTAATCAAAGAAAAATAAAATTATTGTTGACACAAGCTTGTGCGGTGTGGCATTTAGAACGTTTCTTTTGCCGATTCAATATGTTTACCATTAAGTTGGCGTCTGTTTCAAGGAAAATTTTCCATTTAACAGCTAAGTATAATACTGCTATCAATCTTCAAAGCGGTTTCTGAATTTCGCAGTTACAGCTGCAGTGGTCACTTGTAATTGGCTTTGTCTACAATTTTACAAGGGCTGGATATTTTTTTAGAATTTATCGAATGGTTTTAACTGTTAGTGTTATGAGCCGGGCTAGAAGGCCACCTGAAATACGAACCAATAACCAAAACCTTCTTGAATTTCACACCACGCTCAATTTGATCAGGCAGTCTGGGTTCTAATCTTAGCCAACCCTCAGCAAGGTGTGTACCGTGTTTTCTTTAAAGACAGATGAAAGCTTCTGAACATTGCTAGGATAACTAGCATGATTTATTCTAAGTTTTGTTGGATTTTTATTTTCGGGTCACGCAACGTAGACAGTTTGTCGATAGGTTACACTTAAAGTTGACGTAACTGTGTGCGTGGTGATAGACAGCGTTACGTGAGTTATGTTAGTTTGAACTATATTCGCTGCACGATTCCTGTTGCTGTTGTTGTTATTGCGTAGCTTGAGATTTCTTGCAGTGGGTAGAATCCGGCTGCGAATAGTGTGATGACTATTTGCGTCACTCTGTTACACGAACTGCATTTTACGACGACATCAAATGATGCTTGCAGGACAGCTGCCATCTCTGGAACTTGGTTTTACGGGAGAGTCCCACCTGTTCCTCTCCCAACCCTCCCCCTTTCTCATCCTGGACTTGGGACCAGGCAATGGCGGAGTTAACCGCACGATTCCTCTAAGATAAGAGCGAAATAATGCCATATTCTCTGGGCATATGAAATCATTGTCTTTGTTCAGGCATTTATATTACTATTTGAATGCGTTTTTGTCTGGGTCCTCTATTCGAAGACTAGTCAAACTCTAGGTTCCGAGATCAGAATCTTCAATGATGTGTTTGTGCATTTTACAAGAAAGTTTTGGTATACGACAACTGAGTTGGTACGTCCGTCTACTAGACCGACATCCATGACAGGACTGTATAGATCATTAAGCTTTCCCAATATGATATTGCAGTGGAGAAGCGCATACTACTAAGCCATTTCCGACTTGGAGAAAGCAGGAAAACAGATCTCGGCATTAAGTCTGAACGAGGAGAACAATATTGAAGCAAGGAGTGAAGAGATCGAAAAGATATGCACGGAGACAGCAAGAGAAGTGCCAGGTTTCAAGAAAGGAAAGCGTATACCATGGACAAGAAGAGAGGCATGGTGATTGATAGAGCATTAGAGGGAGATAAAGCAGAAAATGGAAAGCACAAGATCGGAGAGACTGAAAAACAGGATGAGAGCTGAGTATAGAGAGAAGTAAAGAGGGAGATAAGAGCAGATAAGAGAAAACGGATCAACGAAACTGGAAAAGAAGCAGAAGAAGCGGCGGCTCAGCAGCACATGAAGGCGTTATACTCCCTAGTCAAAGTACTCAGCAACAAAGAACCAAAGCAAGACATGGCAGTGAAGGTTAGGAATGGAGTCATTATAAAAGACGAGAACAGCAGGTTGGAGAGATGGAAGGAACACTTCAATGAAGTGCTAAATAGAGCCAATCCGGTAAATCTAATTATTGAACACCAGAGCTACCAGAAAACGGAAATACAGGCTGTCATCAACGCATTGAAGAACGGGAGAGCAGCTGGGTGGATCAAATCATGGCGGAAATGCTGAAGGCCGATGTGGAGGTGGCGACCACAATAATCAGGAAATCATAGATGATGTATGGGTGTAGGAATGAGTGCCAAAAAAAATGGACGAAGGGGGAAGGGGGAGGGACGAAGCTTCCAAGGAAGGGCAACTCGAAGGAGTGCAAGAACTGGAGAGGGATCGTCTGTTAGTGGTGAGCAAAATTCTAGGAAGGATTATCACAAACAGGATACGAAAAAGAGTGGATGCAACTCTGAGGAAGGAGCAAGCGAGATTCAGGAAAGATAGAGGAAAAACAGACCAGGTCTTTATACTACGAAACATCGTCAAGCAGGCAATTGAGTGGCAAGCATCGCTGTACATTAAGTTCGTAGTCTTTGAGAAGGCATTCGGCTCAGGAAAATGCCTGGGGATCATCATGAGGAGCTACGGGATTCCTAGCAAGGTACTAAACATGGTGAAGGCAATGTACATTGACTTTGAATGTACAGTGGTTGATGAAGGAAACAGAACTGAATGGCTCAAGATCATAACTGGAGTAAAGTTATGGTGCGACATGTCAGGTATGTTATTCCTTCTAGCTATGGACTGGGTAATTGAAAGAGCAGGCAATGACAACACGGGGATGAGGTGGAAGTTTATGACCAAACTCGAAGATTTAGACTTTGTAGATAACATCGCACTGATATCATCAACTAAAGATTACATCCAAGAGAAGACCGATAAGCTTGCAGGAGAAAGTGAGAGAGTTGGATTAAATTGCAATACCCAGAAATGCAAGGTGATCAGGAAAAACAACGGAGAAAACAATCCTGTGACGATAAATGGTGAAGTCGTGGAAGATGTAGACAGCTTTGCCTACCTAGGTGCGGCAGTGTCGAAGGAAGGAGGGGGGACAAATGATATCACTAACAAGATATATAAGGCACGACAATCATACATGCACGTGAAGCAGATATGGAGGGCGTACCACATTCAATGGAGAACAAAAATTGTGCTGTACAAGTCTTTGGTGAAGTCATTCCTGCTGTATGGATGTGAAACGTGGAAGATGACAAAGGGAGACGGGTAAAGGATTGACGTCTTCCAAAGCAAATGCTTGAGAAGAATACTGAGGATAAGATGCCAGGAAAGAGTGACAAATGAGGAAGTACTACAACGAACTGGAGTGGCTAGTATGAGCAATGACATCAGTAGAAGACGGTGCAAATTCATTTGCAATATCATTAGCAAGGAACTGTGACTGTAGCACCGCACGTGGAAACCGAAAGGAAAGCGGAAAAGAGGGAGACCAAAAACAACATGGCAGAGGACGGTGGAAGCGGAAAGGACACGAGCAGGATGGGGCTCATGGAATGAAGTGAGGACAGCAAATTACAGAGATAGCTGGAGGTTGCACGTAGATGTCTTATTTTCCACATGGCACGAAGTGGATAGGTAAAATAAGCCAAAGCAAGGTCTAGCCTAACAACCAGAGATGGATACGACTCATCTGCAAACCCCACATGTGCTGCAACGATAGTGAAAAGAAAAATGGAATTGATGATTTGTCATGCATGCGCCATTCGGCTGACGTCATCTACTCGTTTCTTGTTTACCTTACTTTTTAGATCTCGGTGACATTAGAGAACTGACGAACTTCCTCGAAATTAAAATGGTTTGATAAAAGTTGTATTTAGCCACGTTAGGTATCTAGTCGAGTAGCGTTACATAGACAATGAAGCACCGGAAAGGAGTGCAGGCTTCTTTTGCTGACAATCTGTATCGTATTGTCGACCTTTTTACGGTGTTGAAACGTAGTTTAAGGCTTTTGTGGGAAAAGCTCGTTTGCACGTGCATTGGTGCACCTGTCCACCTGTAGCTTGGGCAAAATATCACACGCTTTGATTTATTTTTATCCTGTCAAAGATATGCGCAAAACATGATACATTAAGATTATTTTGAGTTTTCTTCGTGTATTTTGTATTTGTGCTCTGCTTTTTGCATCTATTTTATGTATTTTATCGTTGAATTTGGTAATAGTGTGAAAATTCATACGGAGGAACAAATGATGAAAGTGCTTTTGAAAATGATATTACCAAAATTCCTCAGCAATATGAGATTTGTAAGACATTTAATAGACACGAATATTGTTTTAAGTTTTTCAGACATGTTTCGGATACACCTTAGCCATCATCAGTTACAGATTAACAGCAACATTGCAATTATAAGTTTAAATACTAGTGGTATATTACAATAGTACGAAGGTAGAACATTTGTTTAGATGTTTGTTACTTTATTGTATTGGACATTTCAATTACCCCAGCTGTTTCAATGCGCTGGAGCTAGGGTGTAAAATAGATTAGATTGGAGACCTGTGAAGCATAATACAGTTTAGTGAACTTGCCATCATATAGTGTACTGTACTGTACTGTAATACTGTTTTCTTTATAAGAATATATGTTTTTGCACTCAATAAGGAAATGTGCGCATGCGTTACGTTTTAACATCAATCGGAAGGTTGACGAAATATTCTCTCCACAAACTCATGTCCTCAATATTTCTTTTTACGCTTCCAGCTTTTACGTCATCTCCCCGTAATCTTTGTTTTTACCTCGTTTTCCTTCGATAGTACCTTCAAGATCTAAATTGGCCTGTTACTCTTGGAATATATCCTGAAAATCCTGTTATGTTACAAGGCTTCCTTTATTGATGATCTTGTTCTCTATTGCTTTCTTTGTTTGTTTTCGTGATCTCCTGATTAGAATTCTAAGAATCTTCCTGTACAACAAAATTCAAATGCTTTGAGTGAATTATTTCGCAATTGTTTCTTTAATACGAATCAGAAAATTTTTAATGTTAGTAATAATTATATGTGTTTTCTCGTGTTTTGATGATTGATCTTGATATCATTTATACATAAGGTGTTGCGAAATTTTCCCGAAGGCCTACAAGCAGATATTTGTCTGCATCTCAATCGCCATTTATTGTCAACGAGTCAAGCGTTCAAGTCGGCGAGTCCAGGATGTTTGCGAACTTTATCGCTCAAACTGAAAACAACTCACTGCCCGCCTGGTGACTATATAATTCATTACGGCGACGAAATTACAAATTTGTATTGGATTGGACGTGGGACAGTAGAAGTCATTCAAAATGACACAATAATGGCAATCTTAGGTGAACATCTTATAAACAATTCATATTTTTTCTTTCCTTTCTTCGGGCTACAATTGCTGCTGGTACTACTACTACTAATACTACTACTACTACTACTACTACTACTATTATTACAACAACTATTACTAGTACTACTACTACTACTACTACTACTACTACTATTACTATTACTATTACTACTACTACTACTACTACTAGTACTACTACTAATACGAACACCACCACTACTACTATAACTACTACTACCACTACTACTACCACTACTACTACCACTACTACTACCACTACTACTACCACTACTACTACCACTACTACTACCACTACTACTACCACTAC
>JANTCA010082218.1:0-14439 GCA_024741275.1 Chironex yamaguchii | reverse complement strand
TTTCGTATAAATAGGTTGCCGTATACATATACTTTCCTTTCTGACGTTTCATACTCTGAGGAGTGTCAGACGAAAAACGCTTTTAAGTATGATTTTAGCGCAATGTCGGACATTTTCAAGGCGGTAACTTTTCTCTGTTTGCTAAGTATGTTGCCAACCTTGCTCTCACGAAACGTTGCGTTATCTCCTAGTTGGTATGACGGACAACGCTCTAATCCTTGGAGTTTTACTCCAAATACTTTGTTATTTATAAGATGCATCTAAAACCATTCGTTTCGTATGTAATCTCAGTACATTAAAGTATCTCAAACCCATCTCTTATCAGTTGCTGATCCTTCTTGACTCTCTCCCGTCGTCATCACATTGCATTTGAGAAATTAAAGATATTTCTTATCCTCAAAGAGGAGCACGCAGCAAACTACCTTTACTCTCTATTATTATTTGCAAATTCCGTTTCAAATGTTCAAAGTTAGCCTCAAACTTTCTTCTGCAGAGTATCTTAAGTGAGGAATGAGTCGCTGTCGCCTTCCCTTATGGTCTCAATTTATCGTTAAACTTTAGTAATGTCTCTCTTTCTTGCCATAGTTGGAGTTTTGCATTAGTCTGTTGGACCTCTCTGCCACACGATATTGCGCGATATTGTATTCCAACGTTGAGAGGAAAGCGGGGTTATTCCTGTCATGAAAAAAAGTTAAGATTGAAACCGAAGTCGCAAGCACGTTTGATTGCAAGCAGTTCATCTTGGACGAAGTTTTGTGAAAAGTTTGTTGTCATGAGATTGAAACTGATTTGTATTTTTTGCGTAAGCTGACCAGTTAGAATGAAAAACAGGAAAATTGGTTTCGCAAAAAAAAGCAGGTGGCGAATACCTCTTTGCGGACCTTGATAAACAAGTACTAATTATTCTTGATCAGTATTTTAATTGGCAGAAACCAGTGGAGACGAAAATGTTGCCTTGTTGCCTTGCGGTTGAACGTCGTTCTCGTCACAGATGTAAACCGTATTAAGCCTCTTGGTTTGTTATACACTAGACATGGTGTATGTGTCGTCCTAAATTTGGACTTACAAGGCCAAAAGTTTCATAGCAAAATCTTGTACATTTATTGTTTGTACTTGTTTCCCTCTATTAGGCATATATTCGTGCGCTGTTCGACTATGATCCTCGCGCCGACGATCTCATCCCATGTCAGCAGGCTGGAATGGGTTTCGTAACCGGAGAAGTATTACAAGTTGTTTCGAAAATTGATCCTCACTGGTGGCAGGTACGTCATTCTAGTTACATTGTCCACTAGTAACAGGACATTAACGGTATACATACTTTGCTTTCTTGCCTGGCAAATGTGTCATAGTTGTAGTTGACGGATGTTGTGGTAGGGGACGATCAACGGACGGATGTTGTGGTAGGGACGGATGTTGTGGGGACGGATGTTGTGGTAGGGACGGATGTTGTGGGGACGGATGTTGTGGTAGGGATGTTGTGGTAGGGGAAAGACTTGGAGTGTCTTATCCTATGAAACGCCTTTCAGAAACAGTTTCCTTGAACAAATACGTCCAATACCAGTTGAAGTACTCCACTGTGGTTACATGACAGGACTGAAGATGTTTATAGGGCCTAAAGTGTTTTTTTTAAGATACACTAAGGGTGACGGAAAATGGTAGAAATTTGCGTGACCGCTGCTTATTTCTCTATCGTAGGCAGAGAAAGTTAGTGAAAAGAAAAATGCCGGACTCATACCCTCACCTGAGCTTCAGGAACTGTAAGTTCTTTCAGTCCTTAACTCGTGTCTCTTGTTGTCGTAAACAATGTTTCTCAGGAGACAAACTACAGTAGTTAGTTTATTTGGATAACAGTGTGAAGGCAACATTACCATTTCATATCTTTGAATGACGTCTCAGAATGCTAGTAAAACTTGGATTGCAGAATTGAGCCTGATCAGTTGCACCAGTACGCCAAATACTTTTTCGTCTAGATAGAAATGGACAGTTGGATGGTATACTTTTTGCTTTATACGATTATCTTCTACTCGCAACGAAATATTTTTATTTCTTTGTTGAAAATTATAGATATTAATACAAAAATTGTTCGAGGGTCGCTTTAGGTCTCTGGGGTTTTTAGAATTACACCTCCAGGTAATCCACTCGTACACGGGAAACCGGTTCTTGGTCACAAAACACAAAGAGCGTAAACTATTTTACAATGTAACACTTAGCATTTCATTTAATGCCATTTTCTGCAGTGACCCCTTGGGAACAACAACGAATCGTTTAACTTTGCTATTTTTTATTAAAAAATCTAATCCTTTAAACTAGTGTCGAATATATTTTGAGCCCTTAATACACCCATGTAATTCGTTGTACGTGTTTTAAGTACCTTCCTGTACCCACTCCTACGTAGATGCCAGTTGATAAGTACTTATTAATATATAATTACTGTCATGGTCGAAGTTGCTTTTCATGAACACGATAGACATCTGTAAATGGACGATTCATAAAGTTCCGACGGTGTTTCGTGTTAACGGTAGAACTTATTACTTTGTAGTCTTTCAGTGTTTCCATCATTTATTCATTTATTCTTGAAGTGCATTTCGTCCTTTCGATCTGACGTGTTCGTTTGCTTTGATTGTAAACGTTTTTAAAATATGTCTTAATTATTATCACAGGAGGATAGCAAATATTGCTGTAGAGAAGGGGAGAAAGGATGGAGGTAATAATGAGGCCAATAGTTTTGGACTGTAATGCTATATCGAGCATTTTTGTACAAAATATGAAATCGTGGTTGGCACACTTAGTTAAACTGAGGTTTAATTTGACATACAGAAATATAAAGGTTGCTGTATTGTTGGAAGATACTTGGTCATTCTGAACTGTCAGGAAAGCCAGATAGCCAAAAGCATTAGCGTAGTAGGAGTTGAATGACTAAGACAACAAAACAGTATTACGGAGAAAATTTTGTCAACGTTTGTTCTGTGGTGAAAAGGTTTGAAAACCGTTTTTCAAAAGACAAAACGTAAGGCAAACCAATTCTATATTTCTTGTGACCGTGTCCAGAGTAGGAGATAGCAGAAAGGCAGGTGAGCTGAGATGGCCGACGTTGTTGTAACCAGAATATGGATTAATCCAGTCAACTAGAAATGACTGTTCGAAGAGCTTTAAAAGATTTTTGTCTCTTGATGAGTACAACCAGGAGACGAACTCTTCTTGTGTACGAAGTGCTGTTTTTTATATTATTGTAGGGGCATTTATAGGAAGGCGACTGTCAATACTCTGCCAATGAACTGAAGAAGGACTGTTTCCATTTTAAGGGTCTCGGTTTGGTTGATTATGTTCTGTTGTTGATATTTTGGACACCACGTTTTCCCCTTTCTATACAAAAACGCCATCCCAGTTTAACAGACACGAGTAAGCACCACAATTTCAAATGAGCAATAGTATTTTTAAGCCCGTAATCATGATTGTACTATTCCTATCTGTTCCTACAGCTTGCAATTGCTACATGATCACGTATTCGTTGCACCAGTAGTTTGTGCGTTAGACGAATGGGTGGGTTTGTTCCCACATTTTTGACAACTTCTTACTTATGATGAACTACGTTCAAGCCTTACAACTGTAATATTCTTAGTGAGTCTATATTTTGGTTGTCATTGTGTATGAGAGCTACTCATAATCACAGTCTTGTCTTTGAGCGAAGGAAGTCTAGTGTAACTGTGCCATGTTGATGTTTTATACCCTAACTGGCATATTGTATAGCTATTTGTACCTATGTTTTTGCTGTAGCAGTAAAATGTTTGTGGCGTGGAAGGAAAAAGAAAAAAGGGAACAAAGATTCTAAATACATGGCACGTCACAATACAAGTAAGTTTCCTGTGTGTTGACTGCGTTATCATTACTTGGTGTCAATCCACCAAATATTCTTCGAAATGATCTGGATATACATTTATTTTTAGTTAAGTGCGAAGTTTTGGTGTAGCAACGTAGCTTATAAAGAGAATTGCTTTCTCAACAGCCTTTTCTTAATGCCATGTGCAGCTCGTATACTGTCTATGATCACATAAATGTCATCATTTATTAGGAGTAATTATTAGAATGCAATGTAATACTGTATAACGAAGTTAGGTACATCTGTGCTTGCATGAAGGAAGTTACTTACAGGAACCAGTCTCTCCTAACAGAATTTCTATGACCCCTTTGATATGAAACGTCACTACTTTTGAAACCTCCTTCGCACAGAGACTGGTGCCACTAACATCTTACTAGTAGTTACTTTTACGGCCTGTCGACTATGTATAATTGACCGGAAACAGATGTAATATGTAATGTATATAATTATTCTCTCTTATTTTCAGTCTTCGATCAGCTTGATTTATTGACATACGAAGAGGTGGCCTTTGTCAAGACATTTAGAAGAAAGACGTTAGTTTTAATAGGTATGGTATTTGCTGATTGCATTTTCTTTTCAGTTAGTTATATCAAACCGGGTTTCAATGCCTGTATCCGGTAATAGACGGTTGATTGTAAGCAGTTGTCATTTATCCTATACGCTCAACCTGATGGTTTTATGTGCCGCTGCTGGTCGCGAGAAACATGTGGATGTCATGTACTGTGCGTTGTCAGAACTGTTTTTCACCAAAGCACTTCTTGGTGATGGCCATCTGTGCTTCAGCATGGTGAAAGAGATTATTGTTCCATGCAACGCCCCAACTATAAAATATTGGTTGAGATAAAACAATTTCTAACAAGAAAATGTTTTGTCTTAGAAAATATAATTTATAGGTGCTTTAATCCTCTCTCTGTTTGTATATCCGTTTGTGCCACCTTTCTTAACCCTTTTATTTGATTGTGAGGACATGAATATTCGTCTGATAAATTTCTTTACGTGAGGATCGTCACATTCAGCCCTATTTGCTCATTGTTTTCAGTCCTCCTATTACATAAGATGTGTTGTTCTGTAGGATTACAAAACGATAGCCCATGAATGTAAACTGTCTGAGTGAGGTGACTGTTGTAAAGAACTACGTTTTAGGAGCAACGCTGGTAAGCACAAGTACTTTTACTATTACAAGCTTGAAGTTTGCCATTATATTTCTTGCAGCTAGTGCACATCACCTTAAGGTGGCAAGGTGGTAATGTGGCTCATGCAAGATTGTGTCGGATTTGGTGTTATTGCTAGCTGTACACTCAAAACACTTATAAGTACTTCCGTTGGATAATGGGTGTTGTTTCTTATTTTTCTGCAGGGGCACATGGGGTTGGTCGAAGGCATATAAAAAATTCGCTGGTTAATAGATTCCCTGACAAATATGCGTATCCATTACCACGTAAGTCTTTGTACATGTTTTTGCGTACGAATAGTTGATTTTCCACGTTAAGCATGGTAGATATTTTCAACTCAAGTAATCTGCTTCCAGTTTTTCACCGATAACATAGCGCATAATAGGCGTTATCATCCTGGTAAGGGTTCTCCCGAAAGAGCAAAATAATCTTGTTCGATTGTTGAAGAGCGAGACAATAGCGACATGTAATGATAGCTTTGTCAAGACGACGCGATTTTCAAACATCAACGTGCTATTAGAACTTGTTAAGAAAATATGGCTTGGTAATATACATCTAGGTTGAAAATCTGTCAGGTTTTCTATTTATAAACATCATACACAAATCCATTGAAGGATGATGAGAGTAACATGTGACGCTAGTTCGATGTTTTTAACTTTTGCTACAAAACGTGCTGAATGGTGATAAAGGGGAATAAATGCCCTTAACCATCCCATTCCCTACCCTCACCCCACCACTCCCCACACCCTGCACACCTCTATCGTTTCTTTAATTTTAGTACATGATTGATAGAAGCTTACGACTGTTTATTAGTAGTAAGAAAAGTAGTGCAAAAATGTTTTGAGCCCCATTGTTTTACTCGTCCTTCGTGACAACGTACATTTGCAGACTTTTTAAGTCATGCTGGTACTTTGTGGCACTGTTGGCACATGGTGTGTTTGTCTAAACATGTCTAAACGTTTTTTCGTTTTCAGATACTTCAAGACCATGCCGCGAAACGGAGGAAAACGGGCAGCAATATTACTTTGTTTCTCAGGAGACTATGCTAGTTGACGTTGCTGGTAACAAATTTCTAGAATACGGAACGCACGAAAATGCCATGTATGGAACTAAACTAGATACAGTACGAGACGTGATAAACAAAGGCAAGATGGCCATTCTTGATGTAGAACCTCCGGTAAGTCTTTAAAATCATGTATATTTGCCACTTATATCACTTGTGACATCCTGATAAGTATTTCATAGCGCTATGATACATTTAACTCGGGCACTTCCATAGTTAGCTTAGGCAGGTGTCGCTTTCGTCTTATATTATCGCCTTCATTAATAGAATTTTGATTGGCAATTTGACAGCTAACGGCTTCAGATTACTTTGATGTTTGTGTAAATAGGTGAAACCGATACGTCACTGGTAGAAAAACTCTTTTTGACATATAATGCTTTGTTTTCAATTTTGCCCTGAGTGAAAATGAAAACATACCAACGAAAGGTGTATGGCAGAGGATTCCCATCAATAGTAGGTACGATACAATTTCAGAGCGGCATCTATTCATGTGAACTGAGGTTGAAATTGGATCCGTTAGACAGGTGAAAAATTTACATCGGATTGGGTTATAAATCCGATTGGAAGTAAATGCGGTATTGTGTAAAGAAGACCCTTGTCAATTTAGCGTTGTTGGATCGTTTTCTGACAGCAGAACTCCTTTCTTTTTACACTCGGATGTTGGACTGTGCACATAATTTGATCTTTACAACAGAGGATTTTAAGTTTGGAAAGGAATAGACGGGAAGGTCATAGCAAGATCATGTCTTCCATTTTGACATGAAGTAAGTCGCAGATTCTGTGTTACTCGTAGAGTTACAAATTTGAAACTAGGCCAGCAAACTTGCTACCCACTAGTGTTTTGTATAAATCTTAAATCTTCCTAGTTTTACAAATGTGGGTAATCAATTTGTTGTTGTAAACTTTGTTTTATATGAATCTATAGTTGTCAGCAGAGATTTCATTAATTAGAGTGATTGACCCATTGAATAGTTATGTCGATTATAGGTGTCACTCCTTTTTATATACTACAAAGAGAGGTTTTAGTGTGTAAAAAAGTGCCATTGCAAAATTTACGAATTAAGGAGTATTGCAACAACAAGGCACTTCTTGATTCTATTAGTTCTGTCATTTAAAATTTATCAACTCTACCTCAACTGCGTGACAGAATGATACTTAATAGCATCAAAGTTTTTATTAATCAATTAATCAATTATTTTAACTAATTAATTAATTGACTTTGCAGCTGCAAATATATCTTGTAAGGAAAATCTTTACAAGTCAAGGCCTTGAATTAAAGCCACGGAAGTTTGTTCGATGGTGCAATTAAGAGGATAATAGATAAAACAGTGGCCACACATTAAAATGTTTTCAAAAGTCAATGTTTAATTGAACAATTGATAAAAGGTACATGAGATGGAAAATCGAATAGGGAAATTAATTGATAATGCTCCAGCTTTTACCTTAATATCCGCAGTCTACTGCCTAAGGAATCATGACCAAGCGCTCCCTTGTCTTTCGGAGTAAGGAAAACGTTTCCCGATTTTGAGTTTTGGCGCACCAAACACCTATTGGTCATTTTCTTGTTCCTGTATTCCAAAACCTTTTCACGCAGATGTTAAAGTTTAGCTGGATTTTTGCTTAAATTGTTGTCCTTCTGGCTTCCCGTATTCACTATACAAGAGCAGTAATAATAGTAAATATTACTAAGCAAAACATATAACTTAAATAAACACATTGATATGGCGATTTCACAATATTAAGCATTCAAAGTTAGGGTTAGGTATTATCTAAATTGGTTATATCTTGTCACTCTTGTACGCAGAAGACTGACATTGGATCACACCATTTTCAAATAAGTAAGCGGAACTGGATACATCTGTGAAATTTGGAAACTATTGCCCTTGTGGTCTGCAAGCAGTGCCTTTTTTGTTTCCTTAAAAGCACAAAGCTTGTTAACTGTGCTGTAACAGGTCCTAGAGTTAAAATGGTGGTATAATTGTATCACTTTCTGACCCACAATATTGGTGACTAGTCCTGAATGGTGTGAGACTAAAGTAGTAAAGCTCGCTGTATTAATAGTCGTATTTTAAACACATCCCACGTTTTATAAGCACATCTTCAATTGGTCAGATATCTCTCCGTGACATTGATGGAACGGCTGTACATATAGGTAAATACTGCTACGATGTCATATTGACAAGGCGTGCTTCATCAAGGTTTCTTAGTAGCTTTACTCTCCCTGATTTAAAACGACGTTCGCCTTGTGCTATCATTTTTTGTAATCCATGTGATTGTCTGATGACAAACCTGCTGAGCCGGTTTATTTTCGATTTTGTCCCTTTTTACTGTTTTTTTTAAAACTTGCTGCAGTCCATCTCTGATTTGAGTATTACATGGTTATTCATTGGTATACTTTCCAGGCTCTGAAGATTCTTCGATGTTCGGAATTCTCGCCATATATCGTTTTCATTGCAGTCCCGACAAATATTTCAGTGCACAACACGGAGTCGGTAAGTCTTTGTAAATATTTGAAAAATAGGAGGATAGTTGCCGCTTCTTTATTTATCAGTAGAGTTTCTGAAAATATGTGTTTCAATTCTCATGAAATTGTAAATAATATCTACACCTCTGGTCCAGGAAATTTAAGATTAAACTATTTCTTAAGAGTGATTTTGATGGGTTCGTTGTAACTGTAGTGACAACGAAGTAGCATAGTTTCGCTGACAGTTCATATTTCATCTGTCTTTTAAGCTAAGAAACAGAAGTTGTTACGACTTGATATAATTAAAAAGATTCCATAACATCATTGGCGTAAATACCTACTTCGTTCGTTTAATGGAAGGCTACTCTCGGCTCTTAAGAGGTTGACGTAGAGCCTACTGTTTTGTTGTCTTTTGCTTTTCATTGGTACGTTGTTGGTACTAATTGTTTTGCAAGTGCACGTAATAGAAGCATTTGGCGACATTTTCTGGTAGTTCTATCCCATTTATTGTCAAAACTTTACTCAAGGATCAGGAAACCATTTAGTGAATTTTTATCTTTGCTTTATAGGATGAAAGCCTACAGAGACTTATGGATGAGTCCGAGGATCTAAGAAGAAAGTATGGACATATGTTTGACCTGGTTATCACCAACAAGGCTATCGATGATACAATCGAAAAATTAATTCAAGCCGTCGACAGTTTAGATTATCACTCCCAGTGGGTACCCTCTGGCTGGGTGTTCTGATCGAATAACGTTAAATGTTGTTTGCGGTAATCTTAAACATAGAGATCCTCCCAGTGCACCACACTATTTGTCACGACTATGATATGGGCATCGATGGAGTAGTGTGTCGCTCCTGTTATTTACATTACCAGTCCCTCAGACAACAGGATATTTGACGAAAGTATCATAACGGCAAGTACGGATGGTATTAGCCTGAATAGTGATCTGACATCATTCCATGCGGATCAATGTTCTCTTGTTACCTCTGTCTTACATATCATGGTTGTTTTCAGGAAGTTAGATACAATAAAAGAATGGCACCATCAGGGGGGGGCGGAGGCATCAGAAGCTGATACTTTACTTTGAAACTAATTTTCACCGAATGGTTCGTTCACAAACTTACCCGATGAAATGATCAAAAATGATATATATAACACTTCCAAAGTAATTGCATTCAATATTTGACAGAAGAGAAACAAAAAGCGTAGAATATTAGCTAGATTTTTCCTTGGATTAGCTTCATCATAAGTAATTTTACGTTCAATAAGGGGTTTTGTTTGTCTTTGATGTCTATGGATGTGTTCAATATTATGTGCTGTCACAATGCTATAAATATGACGGTGATTTACCGTGAAGCGAAATACTCATCGTTGACATCTTGTCCTGATATGACTGCTGGTTATCCGTTGATTTTCATATGTATGTAACTCTTTAAGTGTAGCACGGTTGTAACATATATATCTAATCCAATCATTTGTATGATTTTGACATGAAGGCTTGAAGTGGACAAGTTATGTTAAATCGAGGCAATGATGTTTGAGCAGTATTTTGCTCCAACGTTTGGAGTGACTATTTTGTTGCCCTTGCGTGTGGTTGTTATAGTTTTGTTTTTGAGTATCATGGTTGTACACATTATTCGTCATAAATCTCTCGTTTGTTTCTCGTGACCAACTTCAATTCCTTCTTCACCATTCTGTAATTTGCCTTATCTAACCTAACCGTAAATTGCCTTACCTAACCGTAATAAGTATACTTGGCCCGGGCTGGCGCCTTGTTTTGAGCAGATTTGTCTGCTAACACTTCACGTTTCTGGTTACGTTCACGGACCATCTAGACGATGACCAGGAGCGTATTCAGCTTCACGTAGAAGTAGCAGCGATGCAGACGGCAATGTATTTTCTGTTTTCTGGTACTAATTATGGTGCTTCTGTTATTTTGGTCAGTGCTCTCGGCTGAAATACCTACTGTCACCATAGATCACATGAGAGACTCTCGTTAGTTGGATGTGTCGCGTGATTGCGTTCCAGAGACCTTGGGCGGATGCTATTATAACAGAATAAGGCAGTAGTGAGCATGAAGTTACGATCATAAGTAATTATTCCAGTTTGTTTGTCTTGATTGGCCATTAGTAAACGATCCTCATGATGGTTTTGCTGAATCGAACGTTGGATTTTTTTATACTGTTTTGTAGAAACTTGGCTGTATTGTTGCATTTTCCCTGTCTTTTTTGTAAGAGACGAATATGCATTTTTTGTCCATGTGTACGAATATTCTTGCTTTAGACCGCATGTCGTTATGTAAAATCAATTAGATCAATTACATTTATGTTTGGTATGAAAATATTCGAATGAAAGTTCTTGCTATTTTGCTTTAATAGTTTGGACGAGGACAAAGGGCTGTATGAAATTAAGATGGGTGAGGGTTTTGCCTGTTGAGCAGATCAAACCAGGCTTTCCAACTTGAGAGAGCAAGGGCAAAGTATCGGCACCGCAATCTCTTCAGTCATTCAAACCTGTTACTTTTCGTAGCTTTTGATACTGGTATTATTAAGACAGGGCTATGTGTACACACGGTCGTAGTGAGAATCAACGTTAAGTTAATGAATATTCCGCTTTGAACAATGGTCTCCCGATTGCTTGGTTATGTCGAAGATTTAGAACCGTAGAATATACTCAATGACGAAGATGCCGCCTTCATAAAGTGATCCCGTTATGTATTTATGATTTTGTTCCCGAATACTCTACCTTCTCGTTCTGTGGACATGTTCTTATAAGCTCACATAGGGCGAGTAGTTAATTGTCGGTGTTTTTACTCCTTGATTCGAAAGATCATGGTTATAAATTGGATTAAAGCAAGGCATAAAAACAATATGCTGCCGGTCGTCAAGTGAAACTGGGCACGAGAAGACTGTCTAGGAGCCGTTGTCTGGCTGAGCTAGTACCATACCGTAAAGCATGACTGACATTATGAGTGCCAGTCAAGTTCAACTAGTTGTTTACAGTGGTCGTGTCAATGTTTAAGAACTGCAAAAATGGTTTTCTGCTCTCGTGTAGATTTGTCCATAGTTGTAAAGAACTATTACAGTACTAGTTGACTGCACAGTAGTTACAAATAACTAGGATATTGCCTAAGTAATTACATTCATTAGACCTATTCAGCATACTTAGTCTAAATCAGTATTGGTTGCATTGTATAGGTCAAATGGCTATCTTTATTATTGTTGTTATCATTATCATGAATAATTTTATATTATATTGTCATTATTACTTTTTATTATTATTATTATTATTATTTATTTTTATTATTGATATTAACATCATCATCATCATCATCATCATCTATGTTATAGCTTATGCTCTGGCTGCTCTCATTGCCGTTAATACTTTTACTAAGTGAGTCATAGCATAATGTAACATAATTGTTTGCATCTCGGCGATATTGCAAAGAGTTTCCAAGCTTTTCAATCCACTTCTCAATTTCATTTGTGACACTAGCAAGGACTCCTGTTACTACTGGTAGTACGTGAACTCTGTTCATTTTCGACAGTTCTCCTGTCTCTCTCTGTAGGTCCTGATATTTTTTAATCTTTTCTGTTTCTTTTTCTGCCACACTTCCATCAGCAGGCACTGCAAGGTCCACAATAATGCAAGTTCTCTCTTTCTGAAAGACAATGTCGGTCTTCCTTTCTTCTATTACATCGTCACATTGTATATTGATATCCCAAAGGAATTTTACATTATCGTTTTCAATAGCACCTCAAGTATGTTCATACCCTTGGTGTTTGAATCGAAGCACAAATCCCAATGGACGTTCCCTGCAACATCGTACCCTTACTTATAATCTTTCTGCGGAAGCTTTTCACGTTCACTAACTGCATGCTGCACACATTTTCCACTTTTCCACACATTCTAAAAAGAGGACTATGGATACTTTTGTTGATACGATGCTTCATGTAATTTGTCCAAATCGCCTGTTCCTGTGCAGCATACATTAAAGCCTTCGTTTCAATTTTTATGTCGCTTCTGTGTAGCCAGTCCCACATTTCCTCCATATCAACTCTTTCCAGTCTTCCTCTAACAAAGTGTCCGTACATCTTCTTTTCCATACATTTATCCTTAAGTTGATCATATTTTCGTTTTTTAAACTCTCCTGTGGAAGTGTTACCTTCTATTTTAATCGTTCCGGATATGCAAACTCTCCTCAGAGTTAGAAACCCAGACTATTTTCTTCTCCTCTAACACCTTGTTTCACACTACTCAACTCTCTACCTCCTTCCTTTCTTTTCATGTACAACCTGTCGACATCACGCTTGGGGTATAATGCCCCATACATGGTCATCATTTTTGTAGATTCTCTGTCGATTCTTTTCAGTTCGCTTTCTTTCTAATCTATAATACCATCACTATGTCTAGAAATCGTGAACGCCCATGCACAGTTGATTGCTATCTTTTTTTTGAACATTTACCTTGCACTTCAATATTAACCTAAACCTCCTTATTAATTTAAACCTCTTCCTTTATTGTTTCTAATATTTGAAAACTTGTCAGCAAGATTGGCGTTGGATTACTAGGCTAAAGCTAGGGGCCCCAAAAGTTTTGTACTCAAAAACATGCCAACAACGGTTGTGGATACACAGCATAACTCTCTTAAACTATCTGTCAAGATTTGATCGAACGTGTGGGTCAAAAAATATTCTGTGATCGTTTATGGAATCAAAAATTTTATTAAGTACTTCTTAATATCTATAGACTCCAAGTCAGATCTCATGAATTTGGACCAGCTGAGAGCGATTATCCGCTATGTTCTGCAATCTGGCCACGTTGAATGGTTCATAAGGTTTATACCAGTGTTTTTTTTACCCCTCGCAAAATTATTTTTCTTTTCTTGAGGAAAATGGCTTCAAATTTCAAAGTCCCCTCAGATGGTAATAATGCAACAAATATGAGTGGGAAGTATAATGGCGTCCAGGTTATTTTTGAGTCCATTTTGCTCATTATGTGCCATGCATGGCTCATTCCCTTAATTCGGTTGGAGAAAGGGCTGCAGAAAATGGTTTTGCTGCAGCCGGATTTTTTTATATTCTGCAAAGCCTTATTGTCTGCTTTGTCGTTTCAAACAATTGGCAGATACATCGAAAACACCAGAAAGACGTACCTGTTAACAAAGTATTTTCTGCAACAGGATTGTCAGCCCACCATGCTGTAAGGACTATCAATATAGGGTATCATGAAAATATTTCAGGGCTGGAAGAATTGACAACTAATGAAAATTTGCGAAAAGACATCATACGTGAAGCAGAAGGATTCATGAAGCAAAGCAAACAAGTGGAGGTCACCACATTACTTACAGTATGGGACACGATTTAGGAAGATTTTAAACAACAAATTTGTCTCTTCAAGAGAGTGGTAATGGATGAATACCGTGACTATTTTGAAGACTTCTTTCCCTGCGAATTGGTCCAATTTTCAGAACTTGTTGAAACTGCCAGTGGACAAAGGCGGAGTGAAGCACAATGCCAAATCATAAAGCACAAGCTTAGACCTAATTATACTCTTAATTCTGAGTAAGTTCAAATGTATCTACAACTTTCCAAATGTCTATTTATCCTTCCGTGAGTGCATCAATCCGCAGAAGAGGACAATCATTTAATAGCTAAAATTAAAAAGAATAAAAAAAGAACAAAGGTTGCATGTAACAGGAAAGACACTCTCTCTCTTATGAAACTGTAAGTACACCATAGAAATAATAGGCTAGAATGAGCGCTCAGTCAAAAACTAGGGTCAAGTTTTAAAATCCAAGATGGTAGCAACGGCAAGGTAAAAAAAACCGCGCGAAAATTTGAATGCTGTAAACATCCA
>JANTCA010082207.1:0-14442 GCA_024741275.1 Chironex yamaguchii | reverse complement strand
GGAAAGTATATGTATATGGCAACCTATAGTGTGTCAGACGAAAAAAGCTTTTAAGTATGATTTTAGCGCAATGTCGCACATTTTCAAGGCGATAAACATGTACATGTTGTCACAAAAAATAAGTTACTTGTCAAAATTTATGATGATATTAACATACAAAGAGAACTTGTTTCAGTCTCACTTATGTGAGATGTGGAATAATCTACTTAAAAACATTACAAATTAATTAATGAGAACTGGGTGCAGAGGGTCATAAAAACCTATCTGTTTTATAAAATAATTTAACACTCAGATTCCAAAATGAAAGAAAATTATAAAAATACCTGATTTCCAATGATGGTAAATGCGGCAAGAAGTCGTTGCCAACAAAAAAGCACATGAAAACCCAGTCATCAAGGCAACGCTAAAACAAAACGATTCATACCTTGAAATCATAAGTATATTACGGAGAGTAGTTGATCCCAAGCCAAGACTAAAGAATGTTGTCAGAAATTAGCAATTATTCTTTCAAAAAGTCATGAACTTCCACTGGTTCTATTGTAAATTCCACATTGTAACTTCAAGTCCTGTCCACTAGATTTTCAAGTCATTACCACGACAATCGCAGCTTTCGAAAAATTTCTCCTCCTAAAGTACTGTAATACAAGCTAAATGCTTCCATTTTTCCTTTCTGCTTTACATATGTCTTCCTTGTAATACCACTACTGGCCATAAACTAGCAAATAAAAACTGAAAATACCACCATATCAGAATCCTACACTATTCCGCAAGTCTGTAATTCGTTCGAGAGGTTACCGCAAGCACCAATCAAAATTGCACAATTCACTCTATTGACTCTAAAAATATAAATAAAATGGCTGCTAAACATACGAATACTCCGCAGTGGCAACGTGTGTTCGACATACATTTACCTCAAATTCGTATTTGAAAGGTAGTCCATCCAGTTTAAGTTCCTTTTCCAAATACTAAAAAATACAAGACAGTTTAATAACCAGTGTGGTTCTTTGCCTCGCCAGGCATAACTAAACATGCCATGTTTGTAAATATTAACCTCCTATTCAACCAGAGACGAAAATTTAACATCCAAACTTGAGCAGCTCTGTTTCTAAGAAAAGCTCTTTTATACCTTACCGTAACAGACTTAACAAAAAAAGGACTCGGTTAAGAAACATAAATCTTTAACAGTACCAGCCCTCGGAGGTTCCAGCGTAGTATACAGGCTGGACTGGGCACTACATCCAGCTTTGGATTCAGGGAATTAACAATTATATCTCTTGGTTACTTAGGGGGGATTCTGATTCTTGTCATTGTTTATACCCGATGGTGTAATTTGCAAGTAAGACCTTACGCGACCAGTGGCTTACAATCTTGTTTGGGATGAAATTACTTCCATAACTGCTTTTTAATCTAACTTTCCATATCACAATACGGGCTTTCTAATTTTCTGCAATTGAAGCAAAATCACGAGATCGGTAGGACGAAAGCAATTTGAAAACTGCTAAAATACACATAAAACTATTCCTACAATCGTATTATTTGAACAAGTATAAGGTATGATCTCTACTAAGTTTAGTATAGTACTCACCTCTCTCAAGACATTCAGACGGATGAAGATGAACTCTTGTTCTGCCTCAACAGGTTTGTTCAGCTCATCATACTTTGAATAATAACAAAAAATACGTCAAAACTTCTTTAAGAATACAACAATATGCGTCAAAAATAAGTTGAAATCCAGCACATCAAAATTTTTGTTTTAACTACGCAAAACGGGAGTCAGCCAGGGGTTTACCCGAAGGGTATGTGTGGTAGCAGAGGGGGACGGGAGATTTTAATCTCATAGCAGTAGTTTGTAAAAGCATACGTTTGCTAAACGGTGATAAAATATCGTTAATCACGACATAAATCATGATAGCTCATGATTACCAGCTGCCAACGACAATGAGATAGGAGGAACGAGTAAATAACTGTTTCAAAAGGCATCAATTACAGTTGTAGTTTTTCTCGGTATTACACTTTTCACATAATGCATGAATGGGTCAACGTGCGTCCCTAGGACTAACAGCAATCAACAAACGTTGGACCTCTCCGAACACTGTAAATAGGCCGAACCGAGGGAAGCTGGCAAGTACGTTGATTTGTCCCAACAGAGAATCACATAAACAGACACAATATCCTTACCTCTCCCTGTTTCTCTTTGGGAAGTCCTTGGCAATCGTCTCGCTCGTGCCCTAGTGACAAAAAAGTAGGGAGTTAAATCACGGATGAAACAAAAGTTTATTCAGCATATTTGGGCGACGATGAAGACCTCTAATCACACAATGCAAGTCGCGAACTGAATAGTATGTTACTATTCATTAATATTTTCATGACCACTACGCTGTCATGGCATGAGTAGTTTGCACAGAAACGTCTGGGAGGTACAGACTAATTACACATAAAAAAATGAAACTGGCTTGTAGGTATGATGTGGTAGATTTGTCTTTTAACTTCAATATATAACATATGAATGATCAACCCACCGTATTGACCACAAACGTCACATGGAAGCTTCTTCTGTCCAGGTTTAAACTCTTCTCGTATGATAGTGAAATGTGGTTCGTGAGTTGCCAAACCTAAAAATGTAATCGTACATACATTAGTTTTGTCGATATATTAATATTCCCTACTCTTTCACTACAAAACCTTTAGCGCTAAGTACAAGTAAACCTAAGATTATTAATTTCTTTTTCATAACCATCTATGTAATTAAGATAATCTTAATGCAGAGAGAATAGCAATAGTAAAAAGTAATTCTCTCCACCCCAGTCACACTATTTACCAAAATACAAAAAATTTACGTTCCAGACTATCCAAGGCTTCGTGGCTTCTCAAGGAGGGCATCAATTTAAATAGGAGGACATCATCCGAAATAGGGAGACGTTCAAGGAAGGAAAAGTGGCTATGACCATAGTTAATTTGTTCACAACAGAGGCGTACAGTTATGTACAAATGAAATAGGCATAATTCTTGTTCACATGGAAAGAAGAAGTACTTTGAAAAATCAAAATATTGTACCCGTCAACTTGTCACCACAAGTGCAAGTACTGTGTCGTCGTCAGAGCAAGGAAAGTAGAAGAAAAGGCGAGGAAAGTAGACGAAAAGGCGAGGTATGTAGAGGAAAAAGTAAGGAAAGTAGAAGAAAAGGCGAGGAAAGTAGAAGAAAAAGCGAGAAAAGTAGAAGAAAAAGCGAGGAAAGTAGAATAAAAAGCGAGGAAAGTAGAAGAAAAAGCGAGGAAAGTAGGAGAAAAAGCGAGGAGAGTAGAAGAAAAAGCGAGGAAAGTAGAAGAAAAAGCGAGGAAAGTAGAAGAAAAAGCGAGGTATGTAGAGGAAAAAGTAAGGAAAGTAGAAGAAAAAGCGAGGAAAGTGGAAGAAAAAGCGAGGAAAGTAGAAGAAAAAGCGAGGAAAAAAGAAGAAAAAGCGAGGAAAGTAGGAGAAAAAGCGAGGAGAGTAGAAGAAAAAGCGAGGAAAGTAGGAGAAAAAGCGAGGAGAGTAGAAGAAAAAGCGAGGAAAGTAGAAGGAAAACGAGGAAAGTAGAAGAAAAAGCGAGAAAAGTAGAAGAAAAAGCGAGGAAAGTAGAAGAAAAAGCGAGGAAAGTAAAAGAAAAAGCGAGGAAAGTAAGAGAAAAAGCGAGGAGAGTAGAAGAAAAAGCGAGGAAAATAGAAGAAAAAGCGAGGAGAGTAGAAGAAAAAGCGAGGAAAGTAGAAGAAAAAGCGAGGTATGCAGAGGAATAAGTAAGGAAAGTAGAAGAAAAAGCGAGGTATGCAGAGGAAAAAGTAAGGAAAGTAGAAGAAAAAGCGAGGAAAGTGGAAGAAAAAGCGAGGAAAGTAGAAGAAAAAGCGAGGAAAAAAGAAGAAAAAGCGAGGAAAGAAGGAGAAAAAGCGAGGAGAGTAGAAGAAAAAGCGAGGAAAGTAGGAGAAAAAGCGAGGAAAAAAGAAGAAAAAGCGAGGAAAGTAGAAGGAAAACGAGGAAAGTAGAAGAAAAAGCCAGAAAAGTAGAAGAAAAAGCGAGGAAAGTAGAAGAAAAAGAGAGGAAAGTAGAAGAAAAGGAGAGGAAAGTAGAAGAAAAAGCGAGGAACTAGAAGGAAAGCAAGGAAAGTAGAAGAAAAAGTAAGGCAAGTAGGAAAAAACGTCGGAGCCCTTTTAAACTTTCTTATAGCAATCATTACTAACGTTTACGTTTTTGCCTAGAACCGGCCAGTTTATTTCGCTGAGTTTATATGATCTCACTCCACACAGATCTGGCCGAGATCTGTGTAAACCGAGATGGAAGGTCCTGATGTAAACACAGTTTTCTTTAACAAAGACGTTTTTTTGTTTGCTCTGATCTCGGCTTACCCGAGCCAGCCCGGTTAACCGCGCTTGGTTCTCCATATCTAAACAGGCTCTTATACAAACTGTGGCTCACACAACATAATAGTAACAAAAGCATTTAAAACGAAAACATCCTAGAATGCAACAGGGTTAAAGAGATTGAGTGACTAAGCTATACTTCAACAGTGGATCAAAAGAAAAAATCAAGGCTACGTACCAAGCATGATTAAGTCCGCTGCAAATGAGAAAAGTATAATGGATTTAGAAATAAAATATTGCAACCAAAACATATTCTATGTATATGATTCTAAACAAATGCTGTCTCCCGAAAAAGGCATGAGGGATTACAAGGTGTAGTAAAAAGAAGTTAAACATTCGGATTGACTTCACTTAATATTAGTCATGTTATACCAAAAAGTCCCCTCTTCTATATAGCTGAAAGGTACTAATTTTCGAGGCACACGCGGATTTTGGTCAAATTTGCTAAAATATGTACCCCCGATAATTTCATCAACCGGTCATTCGCAACAGTTAATACCCAAGAAAAGAAGTAAAAAAACTCTAATTTACAAAAATTTACACTTTTTCACAGTCTTGTGTTTTTTAATTAAATGACAATCGTAGTCTACCAAAATAATTTTTTTTCTTCCTGTCCTTTCTTTTCTTTAATTACAAAATATCCCGGATATCTAAAATGACAATTGCACGAAAATTTTTACAAAGTATAATTCGCGAAAATTAGTACTCGCGAAATGTAATTTTGCTTTATCCGCAAAAATCACAAACCAAAAACTAGTACCTTTAAGGTAAACAAGTTTCTGTAAATAAAGCATGTCTGTGTATGAATCAATAATCAAGTAAAGAAAGGTTCCAGGGCTCAAGTGTGTCTTGAAACAAAGCCATTTTGTTTATAAAGTTGTCACAGTCCACTAAATTGGCAGTTAATCAAAATTCTCTCAGATTATGAATTAACAAACTAATCCTACTCCTCACTACCAACCATATCATTTTACATACCAATGTCTGTAGTTTCAAATTCTTTAGCGTTGCTTCCATGTTACTCTTTAAAACCCTTGTACCATTCTGTTATGTCTGAAGCAAATGATTATGGTTTAGGTTTGCCAAACATATCAAAGGTTTTGCTGTTCGAAAGGGGACAGTAACCTGCCAGACAAGATGCTTTAGTTCTTAGTTTTGATAAAAATTATCAAATACCGAGTATAGGACAAAACAGTAAATTAAGCTTGCTACTTACCATCTGCACCATTCAGACAGTGTTTAGTATTAGGGTCATGATCCGGTTGTGCTAATATAGAAAATCACAATAATCATGTTTGAATCTGACTTCACATAACACGTACAATTATCAAAAAGACAGATCTAAGGTGACTATAACTCCAAATAAGTGGTCCATCGTGCTCCTATATGAAGTATAAACTCTCACACATATTACTTTTTTCAAAAGTTTTGTATACCACTCTAATGTTTTCTGCATCAAGAAAGGCGGTCAAATAGTGCACGTGTATAGAATGAAGTCACCTAATCATGGCAATTTTTCACTGAATTTCAATGGTGGAGCATCCTCAGAATCAAACAATAGATTCCCTCGACTGAACATATATATACCTATGCATATACCTATCTAATACGAACGGTAGTACACTATCGTTCAACAGTGCTCAATACGTCAAAACACGTAGAGCGTATTAGAGAAGAGACACTATTAGACAACAAACGGTAAATTCCTTACTCAGAGTCACGATGGACGATCTTCAGACGAATGGGATTTCATTAAATATACATTGCTTGTATATACAAATTGTTAGTCGGGCTTTGCGATTTCAGTGACAAGAAACTTATTCCCGTGACAGCACTTAGATACAAACTCGGTACGTTTGTTGAGTAAAGTCTATTTGTAAGACAATGTATAATTAACGAAATCCCATTCGTCTGAAGATCGTCCATCGTGACGTGAAATTCTGAGTAACGAATTTACCGTTTGTTGTCTACTAGTGTTTTTTCTCTACATACCTATACACATACATGACATACAATATTAAAGTTTTTGCACCTAGGCCGCAAGTAGCTAGCTAGCTACCTGGGGAAGACTACATTTTCACTATATTTGACTTGCTAATAACAGAGGTCAGTAGGAGAATGCCATTTTTAGGCAACCGACATGGTTCACTGTGACCCTATGTCAAAGCACAGTACAACAGGAGTGAAATCGTCAACGTCTCATGTATGCCACAACACTCCACTATGCTGTTAAATGATACAAATGCCTGACGTACCAAATATTTATACGCGCCACGAAATAAATTCTCAAATAGTGCATACAATTTTAACAGGTCTAAATAGCTTTGCAGTTAAAGGTGGGTCACTAGGACACAACAAACACAGAAAAATTAAATTTCCATAAGAACAAAGAGCTCAAACAATTTTCAAGTACACAGAAAGCAAAGCAACTTAACCATTTACTGTTTAAAAAGGAGATTATCAATGCTAACTTGACTAGAAAATTAAGAAGTTAAATGTCATTTGTTGCAAACCAACGCATGCCTTACGGCGGATGCTTATTTAAATGGGCATTGATTTAAAACGGGGCGTTTATTTAATTTCCCTGATCATATGGCACGTACAAAATAAAGGGGAGATCGTATAGAATACAGTGAATTCTGTCATATAGAATACAGTGAATTCTGTCGACACAAAGTAAAACAAACGAAACACGACTCGTGTGACATTTCCATTGGCGTATTAGCTCTATGGCGTTTCAGCTCCTGTTTGCAACATGAAGACGCCAGTTTGTAGCTCAGGTAGTTGATAACTTCAAGCTTGCCTCTGTTGAACCCCTCTTACTTCCCACAATGGAAATCTGCGAGCAAGGTATAGCGTGGGGGAGGTAAGATGGTTTAACATCCTTTGTCACTTACCAACTACGCCTACTTAGTTGCAATGATTAATCCTGTAAAGCCAATGTCCTGACGGACAGACTGCAGGATGAACTGGCAAATATATCTTACACACCCAAGAAAGGATGGCTCCATAATTAGCATGACATTAGGATCCAAACTCTATCCACATTACGCGGCTCCACAAGGCGTATGAATAAAAGCAAACCTCGCTGTCGACGGATGTAATCCATGATTTTGTGTTCTCCTTCTCCTGGAACGTTTGCATCTGACAATATCACCTAAAGGTAACAATAAGAAAAACAGACAATTAACAAAAGGTCGGTTACTCTGTCACTGAACGGGATAATGCATAAGGACTAGTGAGAAGAATTAGGACACAAGAGGAAGGGATAGACGGCGCGCCATAATTAATCTTGTATTTTCTTAGCTAAAACTGATTAAAAATACATTTCATGAATTGACAGGAGGAATTAGAATGCTCGAAGAAGCAATGACCCTATTCTGCACTCCTGTTTGTAGGTTGTGAACTATGAAAACAGGACACAATAAATACAAACACATTAGAGACCAGTAATGAAGGAGTGCGTGGTCACTTATTCAGATTTGATTTCATCTGAATCCGACTACATTCTGCGTCATAAAGCAACTAAGCGCCACAAGTTGTCATTACAGGGTTTGCTTATAACAAATGAAGACTGACAAATAGTGGAAAAATATGTTGTGCTGCCAATCAAGGAGGATATGTTTAGCTCGGTGCGAATCATGTCGGCAAGCATGGTCATTAAAGAACAAAAAATCATGATGGATGGTGATGAAATTTAACCCTTCTCTGGTTACTGTCGACAACCTGTACACACAATGCTTGTTCGGCGGCATTTACCAGGCCGGTTGATGAAACACGATGCATGGAAATGCAGTGGAATATATAGACAATACAAAAGTATACCGCATCAAAGCTACGAAAAACAGCAAGGTCACCCCCTTGCTGCGATACAATCATCTCAACCAATCAGCAAAAAAACAGACTAGCCTTGACTAGAGCATCTAAAAGCACTTGAATTCACACAATTTATGAATGATACACTTCTCAAAAAATGCCCAATGGCAAACGTGATAAGGACACTGGGTCACTTAAAACTTAATGTTAATCGGGTTGACTACTCTCCATAATCCTCACGTCATGCTCTATTGAGACAGTAGCATGTTTGGAAGGTATAACCCGTTTTCACAACCACAGAACACCTGCGCTACCTAATCAATCCAGTCGATGAAATAATTTAAATCTTACCTTAATCGTCTGCCAAGCGGGATCATTTTTCATTCTGTCAGCAATATAATATTTCAAACATTTTGAAAGTCTGTGCATGAACGAGGTTCCCTGCGAATAATAAGGAAAAATTTCAAAAATTTTCTAAATACAAAATGTTTCCAAAATAAAGTTTGATAGCGGAATGTTTACATGAAGAGCAAGAAAACTTCGCTAGATAGTATCCCTGCAGAAATAAGTTAAATCCTGACTTGCTGTGTTTCGCAGGTCATTGCGTCAAACCAGGCCTGTTTAGCACCAATAAGGGTTATTGCATTAAAAAGTGGCTGCAGAAAATGAAGGGGAACGATTATTACGGCTTTCAGAGGCGCAAAAACGACCGATCAAATTGAGTTAGCCGTTGTACAGCGTCTATGTATTATATATGAGATTAAATATAGTGATCCTTCTTTACCATGTTTTCTTGCTTCAAGTAAACACTCGAAGATAATTGCCCTAACAAGATATGAAAATGGCCAGACCCTCGGCTTCATGAAGAGACCGTGAGATGTTTGCGTCAATGTATCCAAAATCTCTTGTCCTTGAATACATCCAAATACGTTTGCGCTATGTCAACCAAACAAACACAAGTACAGATGCGAATGATCAATCCTGAATTGCACTTTATAAACATTTTCAATAAACTTGGGAAAAGTGAAAGAAGTAATAAAACTTGTCAATGTTTACTACTGGAAAAAAGCAATCTCAAAAGGCAGATGCATACAGTCACACATAAAGTCATGTTTGTTCATTCCTTCCTCATTAACAAGCTGCATGATTTTAGACAAACACTCTTAAGCTACAATGCTCTACATACTGAGAAAGAATTATTGCACTTAAAATCCACACAAAAACAGCTCTTATCAAGCAAAAAAAGTAAACAAGGATAGAACAATAATATACGCTATAAATTTTATTGAACAAGGAAATGTACAGTATGCCAAGTTATCCATTTACGAATAGTTTCAGAGGCATAATATAAGATACAAAAAGGTCCACATGGTTACTGGATAGCACACAACAATTTAGAAGTAAGGATGGCACCTGAATAAGTAAACTGACTTACGGGTGTGATACAGTTGCTATCAAAATGCTCCTTCTTCTCGATTGGCGGTAAGAGAGCACCTTAAAGGAAGAAAAGATAATACAACAAAGAGGAATTAAATTGTTTCACAAGTCAGTGCTGACAGGTGTAAACCTTTGCGCAACTGGACTAATAAAATGCAATCAAGGACCAAAGAAAGAAATCACAGCCACAGGAACGTAGAAGCCAACTGAGGTAAATCAACGTGCACTTTCTTTCACTGTCCTGTGTTGACCAGTGTGCATTCCATAGAGTTTATAACAGAGATATCAGGTGTATACTAGCGTACAGGCATACGATAGTAAAAACGGGGCTCGGCGTAGCTTTTAGCTTTTGCTGTGACTAGAAAGCTAGCATTGCGCTGTGTTTCGGCTAAGGAAACAAACAAATGAAAATGTGGACATTCAACATAATTTTTGACACTCTCATCCTGTCCTCCATTTCAAACAAAGCTTGCCTACTATGCAATGTTCTACAGAAATTGGCGGCAATTTTCATCAAAACATTTTTGTGACTTTGGCCTGAAGGTGACTAAATAAATATCCGGCGTGAGCTTTACACGAAATGCACCTTGGTATGTTATGGGTTAGCCACTGCTGACAATAATGCACATACAATGACCGTTTCTTCCCTACTCAGTGCACTCAGAAGTAGGCTATGATCTACGTTTGATGTTTCGAATGAGACCAAAATGAAAGTTTTCAACAGAGCAATGACGCCAACGGTGATCCATAGTAAAAGCACCTGGATTTACAGTGGCGGCATCAAATCTATTGATAGCATATTCATTGCAAAGCATACCTTTCTGTTCTAGCTCTTCCCTTATCCTTACAACATCCTCTGTTTTCTCCCTGTGAAGACAACATGAATATACATCACTCAGTCAATGCAGACATGGGATGGATTAATCCATATTTAACGCTAAAGAATGTTTACTATGTCAACTGCGTCTCGGGCATCTTTAGGAAAAAATTAGGCCTTGCATAAGTTGTACTACCTGCTTTCAGCAAATTACTATTCCCAACTTTAAATAGCCTTCAGTTAGCTGAGGTAAGGCCGTTAAAGCTTTTGATTTGTAGTTGGATGGGCGTTTTACACATAATACAATTTTCACTAAACTTTCACTCAAACAAAGATTTCTAATCAAGATTTAGTATCAAATCATTCAAGTGATATTGGCTGTCTAAATTTATTCACCATAATTGCCAATGATAACACATGCCACGGAAGTTGTTGCTACGTCTTCTACTGGTATCCTCCACGCTGCTGCTGAATCCTCTAATGGCATTATACAAGCTGCCGAGTGTGTGACAAAAAAGCTAGCAACCTGGTGTCTCAGTCATATCCTTTGTTGCTGAACAATAGGACTTGAACCTTGATATGATACATAGGAGTGCAGGTGTGTTTCTAAATTTATGTCACAAGCACAATTACTTATTTACCATTAACGTTAAGGCTTTTTGTAGGTCCTGTTTTTGTAAATGATACTATCTTGCAACTAGCTACATTTAGTAATAAAACTGCCAGGAGAAGTCGCCATATTTGTGGGAGGAGCCATGTGTGCGAAAGCAGGAGCTATATTTGGAAAGAGAGGCCATATGTGTGGAAGGAACCACATTTGTGGAAGGAAACCCCATATGTGTGGAAGAAGAAGCCATGTGGGAAAGAAGGCATATGTGTGGAAGGAGCCATATGTGTGGAAGATGAAGCCATAGGTGTGGAAGAAGAAGCCATAAATGTGCAAGAAGAAAAATATGTGCGAAAGAAGGAGCAACATGTGTGGAAGGAGCCATATGTGATCATCTCATCAATTAATACCTTGCTGGTTTTCAAGCTCACTTTCTTGCTAGATTTTATTCAACTTTTCACCTTACCTATACAAATCTTTGACCTGCATCCATCTAATATTTGAGCAATTGTCCATAAAATAGTGGTACCAAAGCACTTATATCCAGATTTGCTTAAAATATACCCCCAAATAACACAGATTTAATTAATTTTAAATACAAACATTAAGCATACAAATCCAGTAATAAAATACTGTATGGCTGACAAACCTGCTCTCCTTAGAAGCTCTAAATCTCCTTGATCTTTGCTGATTCATTTTTGCACGTGGAGCCTACATGCAAACAAGGAAAAGCATACAAAATACTAAAATATTCTGTTTAGGATATAAAAACCAAGGCTAGCATGATGTCAATGAACAACAAATATTGCAAGATCAAACACCACAATTGAATAAAACACGCCAGGGACCTAAAGCCAAACTGCGTTTCATGTGTGGAAACACAACTTTCAAATTTGTGGAGATGTAAACTGAGGCAGTGACTGGGTCTATTAGACATGTATTTGAGAAATTATTTTTCTTCTATAACCTACTGACGTTACAGTTAATATCAGAAGCAATAAAAACAGAAACAAGTCGAAACAAGGAAAACATACCACACCATCTATGGCCATGTAAAGTAATTTTCTTGGGCGACAAATCGAGAAAAGTCTGAGGACAAAAAATATTACTTTCAACAATCATAACAATCATGAAAAAAACACTCATATCCAAAAACAGTATTGGACCCTGAAAAAAAAGCAGTGGCATACATATTCAAATACCCAAAGCAAATGCTCAGCTCAACACATTTTATACAAAAATACTCGCTTGAATTTTGTTGCTTGGTAATAGTTCTTTTGACTGTATGCAAACAACATTGTGTTCATGCTTTCCTTACAGTCAACTAAGTGAACATTTTAATCAGGGCAAATTATAGCTATAAAACAACCCAAGCAATAGCAATACATTCTAAATTCTTGTAGTTTTATTGAAAAACATAAATACTGCAATGAAGTCAAAACTTTATACAACAGTTATTTATCTATGACATGAGGTTGCTAAATTGGCATTCAGCTGGAGAGTTCAGGTATTATGTCCTTAGGTACCTGAAATCGACCATAGTTAATATGGCAAAAATAAAGAGGTTAACTTTGTAATGCTTACCAACAGTGACTAACAATGCTAACAGTTGTTCAAAAAATGTCAAATGTCAATTATATACTGTTAAAAACAAATTGTTTGTCAAGATCAATGCTCATAAAGTCCTTTATGCACCATTGGCATAAATCTCGTGACAAATACCTAATTCAATGCCACATCCATTGGAAGGATCAATATGCTATCTTTCCGCGAAGCAATGTAGTATAAACCTCAGTTACCCTGTTCTAGAAATACACATTTCAAGCAACAACATGCAAGACTGGTTATCAAAACTGGTTGAACATTGAGTAAGTAGTGCTACATTGAAATATGTCTACCTTGAATGTAAGGAGGGGTCAGAGAAACCAAAGCTTTTTAAACTAGTTCCTACTGCAAAGATGATACAACAAGTATTTTACCGGTAAATATCATGCTATCTTGATTAATTGGACAAAAACTGTTATCTTGACTAGGTCAAAGTGCAGGTTTCTAGTGCACTATCTACCAAATAAAATAGTATACTAAATAATGAGCCCCTTGATGCTTTCTAGCAGCATACTTTCTAGCTAAGCCCAGAAGACCTGTTTAAATACGAAAGTCTCACAATTTCGTGTCTGCTGTCTGTTAATGATGAGCTGGTTTGAAAACACTTTCTGTCATGACTGAAGAGAAAAATCTTCTGACATCTCTTTTTCTCAAACAGCTCACAAAAATATGTACTATCGCACAGTGTAAAGTACATCCCAAGAACAAAGACATCACATTAAAGAGAATACCATGCTTAGCAATTTGTAGTCGATAATATTCACAAGGTCATTTGCCAATTGCAAATGTAACATACAAACAAATGCTTACCTGTCAATATACTCAAAAATGGCTACCATCATCTCATCTTCATTTTTGGGAGCAGGTCTAAAAAATACATACATTCCTACATGAACTGATAATACATCACTACTATAATGTTATATGACAAAAGCTCTTGGCAACAAATTTTGCTGGATTTCAAAATCAGGTGCTTAATGTCCATGGATGTCTACATGTAATGGTATTGTGGCCGGTACACAGGACTGCATTCAATGCCGAGCAATCATATTAAGCCTTTAATGGACAAACATTTTTGTTGGCATATACGAGATAGCTATTCATGTCAGTCAGTCCTATGCATACCCATTGCCATTACTGCCTTCCTGTCTTTGATTCTCAGTGTTTGAAATACGGTTATTTTGAGCTACTATTACAAAAGCATAGGTAACAAACTATACACAGTCTATGGCAAAAATAAAAAGCCTGCCAAGCACTAGCAGTTCAATTGAAATAGACTTTCCAATGCCATGAATACTTACTAGGAGGCCTTATCTAATGACCAAAGAAGGAAAAAGTAACAACAATATTTCTACATCAACAACTAGAATATTCTAATTCTCTTAAGGTATCACTATCAACTGAATGTGTTATGTTACAGAACTTTTAAACTAATGTCTTATCACTGCAAATTTAAACAATAACACAATACCAACACAGAAAGAGTTGAATGTTTACCATGTGAGCTGTAAACCACAACCATATTATCTTTTATGCATGCAATTTACACTTTTACATACATCTACATGCATAGCTCAAAAACAGTGGCAAAATATTCTACTAGTGCGTAATGAATCCCTCATAACATTAGCTCTATGTATGATAATGCCTACCTGTGAAATTTGCATGCAAGACAGAGTTCACACAACCTACTTTTTGTTGGAAATATGATAGCCTATGCTGAAACAATATTAATATAATTATGTTAATTAGAATATAAAATGCTTTGTTAT
>JANTCA010082175.1:0-14445 GCA_024741275.1 Chironex yamaguchii | reverse complement strand
CAGTTCTTCATCATCTGACTCGCTTGTTGGGAAATACACCTGCACGATGGTCACAGGTACTGGCTTGCACTGAATCCGGATCGACATCAGTCTTTCATTGACTGGGTTGTACCCTAGTACAGCTCCTGCTATGTAAGGATGTGCCGCAAAAGCCACTCCCGCCGATCCTCCTTTCTCTGTACCTGAGTAGTATATCATAAATCTTTCCGATGTTCGAAAGTGTCCGCATCCAGCATATCGCACCTCTACCAAACCCGTGATGTCACAGTCTTGCCTTTGCAGTTCCTGTATCAAGAGTTACAGCTTTCCAGGGTCCTTCAATGTTCTCGCATTCCATGTTGCGATATTAATGCAATCCTTGTTTAGCCTGAGGGCAGTCTTTCCCGCTGTGAGGCTGTTAGCCAGTGCACGTCCTTGTGGCTTTGGGGCATTGGCGTCATCTTCGTCACATGTACTCAGCCTGACCTCAGTCTCTTCTGCAGTAGCTGTTTGGGCGCGAGTTGACCTGCGGGTCTCATCACTTCGCGTCCCATGGATATCTTGTTCACCGGTTCCCATGTTGTTTTCTTGGAGAATCTACTGAAGGTGGGTCCCCGGGTCCCTCCCTCAGCGCAGTGCCTGACTAACTTAGGCATTGTCCCTTGCTGTTTACCCTGGTATACAGAACTTCTGCCAAGCGACGCGTGGATACTGTCGAACAACTGGTCTATTAGTTGCCGCCATTCCCACATCCACCAGCCTGCTTCCACTGGCTTCACCATTTCACCCATGGCTGGGGGAGTTTGTCAGACTCCTTGTCAGAAACTTTGATCATACCTATAAAATCAGCTAATTTTACAAACAAGGAAGTAGTTAGGAACTTCAGTTCTACAAATGTTATAATGTTGAGTCAGACAACTAAAAGTACATAATAACATCTTAGATTTATTGAACTGATTATACTTGAACTAGTTCAAAGTCAACAGCATATTTAGTCCTATGTTTGTACTTCAAGATAAGCCCTGTACTCTCCTCTGTTGTTGTCCACTGACTATTCTAAAGACTGGACAAATACCGGAAGGAAAGGAGACCTCAAAATTATAAAGAAATTGAAGATTTAGTTAAGAACATTCTCAGTATATGCAATGGTGTCTGAGCTCGGTTAAGTTGAAAAGAAAACCAAGCTGGTCTTGAGTTTTCTTATAGGCTCACGTACGAAGTTGGGAAGCTTGGAATAGTTTGCCAATAATGACTAAAATACCTCAACTTCGAAATATTGTCTAGCTGAAACTACTTTGGCAATCTTTTTGTGGTACAAAACATGAAAATTGCCTCGAAAATTTGCGAAATTGAGCTGAAAACATACTTAAGAGATTTTTTCGTCAGACACTCTTCAGAGCATGAATCATCAGAAAGGAAACTATAGATATATGTTTCGATACGTGTTTCATAATATTGTCTAGGTAAAACCGCTGTTTTAACAAACAAACTCTCCCTGTCAAACTGACAATTTTCTTTTTTGCAGTTGTTTTATAGATATCTTCGACTGCAGATTTAAGCATTCCTCTTTCTTTATACTTTTCAAATTTAGACCGCTGGCTTTTGACAAGTCCAATAAGGGATTTTAGAATTAGAACTGGCAAATTCAAGGAGGTAGGGTCTTTTGAAGGAAAAAAAATATTGTTGCCTGAAATCTTCTGAAAACAGTGCTGAAATAGATTAGAAATATTAAAATGAGCCACAGATTAGTAAAACATAAATTAATTGGACACACTAACACAAGACAAAGATTAGTATTAATTTTTTAAATACTGTTACTAATACATTTAATATCTTTAATTTCTGCTTACTGGTTTTATAAATAAAAGAAATTGAATAGACTATTTACCTGTTTAGTAGCGTTCTTAACTTTATTGATCGGCTTGTAGTTGGTTAGTTTCGTTGGTGTTAGGGTTTGAAGGCAACCTTGTCAAACACCACTAAACTCACTTGATGGTAATTGTTGATGCTTTCTTAACGTCTGCTAGTATGTACGGATCGATAAATTTAATGTTTGAGTATGTAAATACTTGATTGTAATGCCGTATCTTTTTTCCATAGGATTTAAACCCTTTATGTCTTCATCGTCAATGTGACTTCTATCATTACTGTCACACAGGAGACGTCTGCACAGACAACAATGAGAACTATGTGTGTAAAGGTACAACTACGATTAACAATGTGCTAACATTGTAAATTTAATACGATTTAAGCATCAAAGTTAGCAGTGGCTTAATTGGTAAGAATGCAATATACAGTGCCATTTTTAGACCATGCCCTAAAGCGCTCCCTTATATTTTATAACAATGGACCAAGATCTTTTATCGGATAAGTGTTCTATCTAGGAGGCAAGGTAGAGGCACTTAAGTAGTGTAAAGGTTTTAAATATTACGTTGACATTAAAGATAGTTGCTATAAGTCAAAGCTATTATGTAATATACGTGTTATGGTTTTAATTAACGATAAGCAGGGAATCCATACAAATAACTAAAAGAAATGAAAAAAGGCAAAAAACAAATTTTAATATATTTATATCAAATAATCGTTCTTTCTAGCATTTTATCACTTTCTCGCATAGTGTGTTGTTTAAGAAGTTGTCAACGGCAAAAGTGAATAAATTGTATTTTTCATCTAATTAGTTTCATATGAAAATATGAAATAATATGAGAGACCTTTTTGCATTTATTGTTTCTAAATATTTCTAGTCAAGAATATTCAGCAAAGTTTGAATGATTGGTGTGTACAAAATTCAAGTTCTTTCTATTGGGCAGCTGCTGGACCTGTTAAAGCTGTCTTTGGTACAAGAGATAGCAATGCCACATTCGAGTGGCGATGTTATGCAGCTGAATCATTGACGGATGACATGATTTATCATCGAACAGGGACCACAACCTACTCAACAAGACCTCGACTATCCAACGTCATCATGGAGCATCCATCCTGTACGTTTCGATTGCAAATTGCATGGATATTGTTGTAGATTGGTTTTAATTATGTCGTATAATAGATATTTATATATGTGTTACATAATTCTTGTTCTTTTGCAAAATATTTCCATGGTCCGTCAGCCACTGGCAACAAGCAAGCTTAACTACCTATGGTACTGCAAAAACTATTAATGCATTAAAGAAAACCTTTTACTTGTCAATGGCTATTTGACATGGTAGATTAACAGTATGCTTTCCAGCGAATGTTTGAAATCTGCGATTTTGTTTTATGTTATGCAGGAGTGTACTCATGTACATTTTTTGTGGTTTAAAATCTACAAATTATGCTTTTAGGGTTTTTCCTTCTAATTATTTAAGTGCTTCCAATTTCTTTACATTTCTTTGCTGACAGTTAACGTATCTGAATACTTTATTGCTGATGGTGGTGTTTCTTGCAATGCTACGTGTCACTCAAAAGGAAGAGAATGCTCAAGTGATGTCCAAACTGTTAACTCAATCTGGATATTTCACAAGAAAGGAATCAAGTGCCTCCCAAACTACAGTTGGCTTAGACAAACATGTCTATAATGATCAACCATTGACACTTACTACTGCCAATACATGTTCAGGATTTGTTGATGTTAAGAAAAAATCGGATTGTATACAAGAAACGTGGTGGGGTAGGAGAAGACTCTGCCGATGTGTGAATTAGCAGTATTATCAGAAGGGTATATAATCACGACCAACCAAAGTCGTGTATACTGTATCACAACTCTACCTACACCATTGTGTAAAACTGCAAAGAGACCTTTTGATGTCAGTTGTGCCTATTTAGAAGCACGAATATGAACATTTGCTGAAACCCAGTCATTGGCGTTTAGAAATCCTACTTTTTCAGTCTTAGGTTTTTAGCTCAGTAACCAAGGGGTCATGCAAGTAACTCACAAAGCAGTTAAGTGCAACAGAACAAAGTCTTTCTGTGATGTAAGACTTTCCTTCTCGTGCCAATCTGTCAAGGACAATAAGACCATAAGATGCTTAATGAAGATTTAGAATGATCGCTCCTAGCATTTGTTTTAAAGCAGTCTGGAGTTTTCACAAATACGTTACACCTTTTTAGCCATGGAATAATTTTGAAGTGAATGACTACAAGACTAGACTTTATTCCTTGACTAGGTTTGATAGCTTTTATTAAATGAAGGTCAGCATGGAACTCTGATCCTAGCTCAATCTTCAGAAAATTAACGGCTTAAAAATTTCGTTTCTTAGTATGTCAGCTTCTGCATTAGAAAATGCTTTAGCATGGAGTATGTGTGAAACATTTTTATAAAGTTTCACTTTCAAATTTGACAAATATTTATAAAACTCAAACCGTGATGTGAAAAAGCTGTTATTTATCACGCATGTTTGTATGTAAATTATTGTTTTGGTGTAACGGAATTTGTGTACTTGTTTATATTTCAAAGTATTGTTAACATGTTTAATTCAAAGCAAAGGTGTTTAAGTAAAACTACCTTCGGAAAGAGTCATTTGAAACGTTTGCATGCTTTGATTATTAATGTATTCTTATATTACGTAAAAAAACTTTTCAAATTATTTGTAAACATAAATGATATGTTGTCATGCCCTGTTACTTAAACATATGTGTAAAACATTACCATTTGGGTGAAATTATTCTCAAAAGTACACTGTTTTAGTAATGCAAAGGAGTATAGATCTTAAAATTGCCTGTAAACTAAAGCAATGTTTATATGTTGATGCTTAATTAAAAAAGGTGCACCAACTTGTTTTAACAGCATTATTGATTTGTTTCAGTAGATTGTCTGTGTATATGTGCCCTTGATCAAGTTTCAAAGAGAAATGCATCAGAAAGATGACTAATCAACATTGATCAGAAAAAAGAATAGTCAAGTTACCATTGCAATTATGAAGAACCCAGTTTTTCATTCGAAACAAAAGCATATTGAAGTTCAGCTTCATAAGAAAAATTCAACTTAGATATTGTTCTACAAAGCAAATGGTCTCAGATATATTTATGAAGCCCTTACAAAGGAACCATTCCGAACATTTAAGAAAAGAATTAGGAACTTACTCGGTAACTTGAGAAGGACTGGCAACTTGCGAGTCTTATGACACAAGAATTACAAAATGTAAGTTCGATTGCTAAGTAGAGACTAGAACTTTCTAGATTCAAGAATCGTCATTGATTATGCAGAGTAATTATGCAGAGTAGTGCTGAATAATTATGACTGTAAAGGTTTAGTAATCGTTCAATAATGCTAAGAACATTCTAGAATTGTAATCTATGCATTTATAAGTAGTTAATTGGTTTGTTATAAATCAGAAAAGTGGTCACACAAAAAGGATGTGATTGTAAAGGCTGCGTTATCCATGTTGTCAAAGCTGAATTAGTAGCTATTATGAGACGGATTGCAAATTATATGTCCTATTGTGCTAGCTTGCTGCTACTGAGGCATAATATTCAACATCCTGTAGGAGTTCATTTGGCAAAACGTACTCTATGAACCCCATTGCAGTACGGGAATAAAGATTTAAAGGAAATGCTGTCTGGTTCATGACATTGTAATCTCATGTTTCCCCTTGTATTCAAACTGTTCTAATAAAGATATGACGTTTTAATCTTGTGCTGACATTTTAGAAAACTTTTGATGCAGGTCTAATACAACTGGTCAGTGTATCATTGTATTAAAACTACGATCTTCCAAAATCTCTTTTCCATGGTTGAGCTAAACATACTTGACTACGTTTTGTAATTAGTCATCACTCATTCTGATGACATGTACAATTCAAGAAACTCCTAAGGATGATGTCTGTATCACTGATTTTACATTGTAAAAAAGAATTTGTAATCGGAACATCTAGGGAGTTTCCACCAACAGAAGGACTACATCTGTAATGAATAGGTTCCATTTGATCTTTTTGACATTCAGAATTATATTTGATAAAGCAGTTATGGAAATATATGTTAGCAATTAGGGAAATGACATCTTTTATCTAAAATATTACAACGACGTTTGTCCTAAACATTTTTAGGTTTGAGAGTAAATTTTGTCAGTAGCATTTATTATTTTGATGATTTATGTCTTCAAGTCCTGTTTAGGTTTACAACAAGTTATATGATTACCTAATCAAATATCGTTGTTTGAATTTAATTGCAGATAGATTTGTGCAATAAGAGTGTCTACCATACTGTCACTGTGTAGATTTCTTTTAAAAGATTATTAATGTTTTCCTTTATTTTTCCCTGTCATGTTTATTCTCTTACTAGCGAGCTCGTGGCAAAATGCGGGTTAGTGCTAGTAGGAAGGAATTGATCTTAAATTACAAGCCTGCAAGCACAATAACGTATTTAAAGTGACTAAGGCCATTGTCAAATCATCCGGACCACTAATTAACGTTATCGTTTTACAGTTAACATTGCTGAATACTTTATTACTGACTATACTGTTTCATACAGTGTCACATGTCAATCAATAGGAAAGCATTGCTCAACTGAGATCCAAAGTATTAAAGATTGGATATTTCACAAGAAAAGATGCCTTCCCAGTTATGATTATAAAGCCAAAGATAGATAAGGAGATCTAACCATTAGCTAGTACTGTTTACAATAAGTGCTGGGGAGTTATTGACGTTCCGAGCATGGTACATTGTGACAGAAGCAATCATTCAGATGTAAGAAGACTTTGCCGTTGTTATTTATCAATATAACATTCGTAACATTTTCAAAAACGAACATTGCATGACACTTATGCTTCACTGTTCACACAACTTATGATCTTCTTCACAGTTAAAATCTTCAAGTCTGTCATAATTCGCCATGTTATAAGGAAATACTACTGATAGCACATAGAACGGTATGTTGAAGGGTCGTCCTTGAAGTAGGGTCACTCATTCAACTAGGTAGGGTGACCATCCTAGGAGTGCCACCTTTACCTTTACTCATGTATACACTCAAGATCGGGTGACCCTAAGGGATGGCTTTCTTCAATTCGCGCCAAGCTTTGGATCGCAAAAACAGAATGTCTTCGCATCCATATAGACCTGTGGAACATTTTGGAAGATGTCAGCTGGAAGCTATGGCAAATGAAAGTGATATGGATAATGTAAAAGACTGCAATGCGTCAACAGGCCATGACACCGTTGAGAGCCAGCTCGGGCCCTTATGAGTTTCAAATTTTTAAGAGTTAGATGCGATCAAGCTCAAATTTTTCTGAATTTAAGTCTGAGACATCTTTGCATGTTTTTGAAAATTTTGTTGTAATTGGTATTCGGTGTCAGAAGTTATGACCTTTTTATCACACATTTTTTCCCCAAAAATAGGTAAAAATTTGGAGCATTCAGAAACACTTTTCTGGGACTTTGTCGTTTGTAAATAGCCTCTGGATGATTTTCTATGGTCCATATCATAAACAGTGGTCGTTCAGGGTAAACACACCTGTTATTTGTTTACAGAATAGCATTCACTACTTCCTGTTTGAGTTTATTGCCCTTTTTTCCTGTTGGTGAATATTTCTCACTTCCTCCGCTAATATTTCTCACTTCCTCTGCTAATATTTCTCACTTCCTCTGCTAATATTTCTCACTTCCTCTGCTAATATTTGTCACTTCCTCTGCTAATATTTCTCACTTCCTCTGCCAATATTTCTCACTTCCTCTGCTAATATTTCTCACTTCCTCTGCTAATATTTCTCACTACCTCCGCTAATATTTCTACCTTCCTGTTGATGATTTGATTGAAATGATGGCTAAACAGAAGTTATATTATGCTGAAGAAGCGCTCAGGCGTATTTTGGACTCAAAAGACTAAGATGATGATGCTGCTGGAGACATCTGCGGTCCAGTCGAGTTTTTCGGTTCAGAATCGAATGATCCAGAGCTAGAGCCTGCATCTCGTCCTCAACCTGAGGAGCGACTAAAGTGAATTTGAACGATGCTCTGACTCCCTCAAAATACCGAAAGCTCATCAATTCCACGTTTCTTGGACTAGTGATGGACAACTCAAGTTACTTGCACTTGAATTGTTGAGAAACTGCTCGGTGAAATACTAGATTCACAAACTTCAGTTGAAATTGTGGATAAAATATTATCATCTTTATATGTCGCAAAACCGAGACCGGATTTCGAGATCATAACTCCCTTCAAATCTTTAGTGCCTTTTACTGTAGAACATGCCTCAAAACGTGTTTATCTCTGTTTGCAAGTCATCCTTTATTTCTAACAAAGACACTGATGGATTTTCTTTTCGAACATTCTTTACGATGCATAACTTTGCCTTGTCTTTGACAGCACTGAGTTCAATGCATTGCCATCTAATGCATCTCTTGACCAAAAAATACTTTTAACCAGCACACCAGATGAAATCTCATTGATATTAAATTGCTGGTGCTTGGTCGTGCAGCTATTGTGTTTGTAGTAATTTTTCATTTCCTGCAACTAACTTGATTGAAACTTTCATCTTTGACAAGACGTGTTATGGTTGAGCACAGACCAAGACAATTTAATAGTACTTAGCACTTGGTTGCAGCATTAGAGCAATAATAGTCAATTAATCACTCTTGGGTGAGAATTCTTTGTTCAAAATTACTTTAAGATTCTAATATTGAAATCTTAGCTAAGCAGGAGAAAAAAAGAGTTATTCCTAATGTCAATATTACTGCAACTAACTGGCCTGTTAATCAAGGTATATGGCGAATACTCAACACTAAGTTATACCTTACCCCAAATAATGATATCTCGTTTTCAAGAGTATCATAAATTAGCAACATATTTGTACCGGACACTGACTGCAATATATCACACTGATTTTTTCTAACGAGTTCTTTGCATGTGGCATCATTTATCTGCACATGTAGAGAACTCGTTAGAACATGTTATGATGTCTGCTTTACGTTCTAGTGAAATGAGGACGTTAACCATGTCAGAAGGATATGTGGAGAGACAGAGATTTGCCTATCGTTTATCATCATCCAGACAGTTGAATGTGGACAAATGTTTACTACTGTTGCAAAATGTCACCAAATCTCTTATCAACCCAATAAAAGAGTCCATTAGTTCCCAACTTTGCCAAGTTGCAAACTAGTCGATGTAACTACCCTTTGAAGATACTCCTTGTTAACTGTTGAGTTGAGATTGCAACTGATTACTGACGTTAAACTTTCGTCTTGTCCAAGTCAAATATTTCCATCGCATAACGGCGAAATTTGTCAGAGAAGCACAAAGAAAGCACAAAGAAAGCATAACCACAAGTTTGTATGTTAAGCTTGCTTTTATTAACTTTTGATATTCTTTTTACCAGATGCTACCACATGACAAAATTTGGCAGGAAAGCACAAAGAAAGCACAAAGAAAGCGTCCAACAAGTTTGTATGTTAAGCTTGCTTTTATTGACTTTTTATATTCTTATTACCGGATGCTACCACATGACAAAAAAATGGGAGTACCACTTGCCCCCCGGAAAGCAATACCACCAAATCACTTATTAATTCCAAGGAAGAGACCATTCTTTCCCAACTTTTCGAAACAAAGACTCTTTCAACTAGGTTTAGCTCTGTTGCTGAGAATCCTTTAAAAATCAGTCGATGTGAAGAGTTATTTAGCAACCATTCCTTTTCATTAAGCACAGAATCTCAACAAACGACATGCAATTTGCTTTTCTCAGGGCCAATGTAATGCTGTGTGTTCCATGGAGCAAAGTTAATAAAATTAGCCATAAGGATAACAATTTGGTACACAAGAAAGCTGGAACTATATTGAAAGTTTATCATTGGTGCGCAAAACATTTTGTAGATACCAATACTTATCCCTTTATTTCTTGTTATCTGTGACACAAATTTCTACATATGCCATGCAGTGCTTGTAACAAAGTAAAAGCACTTTAACATGAAACATTATTTACAACTCTTAATCCTTAGCATGACTGTACCCTCTAATGATCTGGTTCTTTGCCATTGTAATTATTTTGGTGCTTGTGAGCTACGCTCAGACAAATAAATTTCAGTGTCTTTCGACGTTTTGCCAGTCCTGTCCTGTCCCAATGTAACATATTAATGTATATAGGTTCCTGTTTTCTGCTAATTTTTATTCTTCGTTGAAAAAATGCAAATATAAAGTTATCCGCACACGGGTAACTCTTTGTTTCATCTCCTTATACGCGTCACATTGGCAAATCTTTATAGAGTCCAATTATAATCGTTCTTTATATTGTACTGTAGTACAATGTGCTATACGTAGAATGTACCATATCATAGTGTACTGTAATATAGTGTGCTATACGTAGAATGTACCATATTATAGTGTGCTGTAATATAGTGTGCTATATTATATTGCACTTTAGTAAAGTGTACTGTAGCGTATTGTACTGTAGTATGATGTCAAGTCAAGTCGTTTGGTGAGCCTATTTTCTAAAAATCTTGATGTGAATGCTTGAACATATAAGCACTTTGTGCAATCACCTTAATTGTGTAGTGCTGTATTTTTTCTTTATTAATTTATAGGTTTATTATATTTTATATTGTATTATAATATTATATTGTTTATTATATTGTATTTTTTCTTTATTAATTTATAGGTTTCTTATATTTTCCCGAGAAATCACTAGACTCCAGTGATTTCTCAGGAAAATATAATAAACCTTTATAAATGATTGACCTAAGCTCGAGATCTAACTCCCAGGACCGCGGAGGTTGAGGCGAGGCCCAGGGGCTAATAATGGATTTGGGTTCTTTGTACTGCAAATTTCAAAATATCTTTAAGAATTAATTCACGAGAGTCCGTGATGTCGTTGTCAAGAGCTATGGATAAGAGCAAAGTTTGTTTATTAAGTAAACATTAATATGGTCCAGCTTGATTTAATCATATTAACATGTGGTGCAAGAATATAGTTTCATAGTCAAGGGCTACGGAGTAGTTGGCCCGGCTACCCTCCACTAGGTGATTTCGCTAGTTTCCTTCTCAAACATTATCTTATTAAGCAAGTATTCATCTTTAAGGGTGAATCTTAAGATCGAGGAACTCACCCGTATAGGCCAATTGGAAAGGATTTATTTTGCACAGCACGATTGACATTTTAGTGGTGAGGAACAGGTAACTTTGAAAACTATTGGATAGGATATCAAGGGCAAATCACGAAAACATTCTACTGAAAATGTAAAATCAATTTACAAGAGATTGTCATTTATCAGGAAAAAGTACTCATTTACAGGTATGTTATATTCTTTATTTCATTGCAATTCAATTAAAACTTACAAGAGCACTGTAAAGGTTGAGATGATTGCCAAATACAAAGACCGGTCTAAGAGCTTCTAAATTGATAATGTGTAAAGATTGTACCTATCTATCTATCTATCTATCTATCTATCTATCTACCTATCTATCTATCTATCTATCTATCTATCTATCTATCTATCTATCTACCTATTTACAAATTCTTCTCTTAATATCAAGTAAACAAGGTGCGTATAAATAGCCGTAACAAATACAATGGAATATTACTGTAAGCATGTTAATGCCACTCAACTGGCAATAAATTTTATGCTGTTCCTTTTTTCCCATTTGCTGTTTCTAGGGATGTCACGTGCATTCTGGCAAACCTGGCTTGTTGCTTGTATGCTTCTATCGTTCGTGTACGGAGGCAAAAATGTATACGAATGTTGCAAATATCCAGCTATGACGGTCATCGACAACAGTAACTGCCGCATTACTTTTTGCAAAAACGGGGAACTTATTGTGAGACAGCTAAAGAAGGACAGAAACTGTTACCAAAACCGCCCCAGGTTTTGCAAGTATGAGGGTCTTCATTATGCCCCCTGGGAGGTAATTTATGAAGGAGAAAAGGAAATCAAGTTTTGTAGTGAAGATGGCAAAATTTTGACCAAAGAGCCTCTTTTTTCATAAAGGCGGAAATTTTGTGGTTTGATTTAGTAGAAGGAAGGCACCTGAACAATTGGAGGTGGTACTCAGATAGTGCCACGAAAAGCTGTTATTGCCAGATTTATCAAGGGCAATCTCTTCTCATGTATGTATCAATATAATTTTAAGGATTACGCCAATTAATGTAATGTAATTTATCGTTGCAAGAGAACTAATAGTTATCATCACTATCCGTGTTACCGAGTAATTTAATGATGTTTGAGACATCAGCTTTCTCGGAGAGCTTCGGAGAAAAGGTCGAGTAACAAAATCGCTAGGTGGCCACATTTTTTCGACTATTGACAATTGTAGATAGCTTTAAGGATAAATTTGTTATGTAAGTCTGGAACAGGGGTCCCCAACTACCGGGCCGCGGACCAGCATCGGACCATAGAGAAATTCCTACCAAGCCGTGGGATGATAGCATTATTTTTTTGAACATATTTTCGGTATCGTTTCCGTTTTGGTTTGAAATCTGGCAAGATTTTTTAAATATTTTTAAGTGTCATTGGTGACTGGTGTTTACATTTTAATATGTTTTAGTGCTTCTGGTTTTTCTTTTTAGTTTTCTTGATTTATATATTCTGCAAAAACCTAAACTAGTTCAAATTTAACGACTTAAATAGCCGATGTTTAAGTATTAAATTTGTAAATCTGCCACTTATCCATGCGCTGGTCCCCTGGCACACAAAAGGTTGGGGACCACTGGTCTAGAACATCCTAGAACCTTCCTTGTACTGTAGGAACAATGATGATGCAATATATGCATCAAGATTCCAAAAAGGTCCATTTTCTTCTATAAACTTCAGCAATGTTCTAATGTACTCTATAGCATTTTTTACTATTCTGGAAAGTTCTATTGGCTTCCAGATAGACTTCTGAAACCTAGATAAGCAGTTGATTTCTCGGATTTTTTAAAATGTGAATTAAGATCAATGTGATTTAGCGTTAATGAATTATTCGCCAAGAGAAATCCGTCAAAAGCTAAATTATTAAAAATTGAGAATTAAAATTATACAATGTATAATTAATAAAATACCATTATCTGAAGATCGTCTATCGTGACGTGAAACTTTGAGTAACGAATTTACCGTTTATCGTCTATTAGTGTTTTTTCTCTAATAAGTTCTACATGTTTTGACGTATTGAGCACTGTTCAACGATAGCGTAATGGGGTTTTGTAGTAGATATAGATATAGATTTCTTGACTCTTGACTGTTGACAAATATATAAAAAGCACCGTGTCTGTTGAGGTATTATATATTATATACATATATATTTTTGTACGGCAGATGTTGTGGGCGTATACCCTAGCATTCCACATGAAGAGGGTCTACAGGCTATGACGGAAACATTAGACAGTACGGAGGAACAGGATATTTCAACATGAACGATAGTCAGTTTAGCTAAGGCAGTTTTAGATAACAACTACTTTGAGTTTAAGGGTCAGTTTCATAGACAGAAACTGGGTACAGCTATAGGAACCAAGTTTGCTCCAGCCTATGTCAACTTTCTTATGTCTAGGTTAAAAAATAAGCTGTTAAGTAGTGTAGCATGTAGACCTATAGTTTGGCGTAGGTATTTAGATGATTGGGTTTTTTAATTGGGCCTATGGTTTAGATACACTTAGAGAATTCCAAGAGACCTTTAATAGTAGCTATCAGTTTATCAAATTTACTTTTCAGGAATCCAATAGTAGCATTAGCTTTCCAGATATTTTTGTTCGTAAAGTAGGTAGTAGATTAGACACAGATCTGTTTTGCAGATCTACTGATGCTCATCAGTTTTTGCATAAGAAATCTTGCCATCCAGCGCGCATTAAGAGATCCGTCCCATATAGTCAGGCAGTCAGGTTAAGAAGTATATGTTCAAACACAAAGACTTTTGAGAAGAGGGAAGAAGAATTAGTTAGTTGGTTTGTTGGAAGGGGGTATGAGAAAAGGCCTGTCTTGGAGAAAGTAGATAGGACTAGAAGGATAGTTTAGTTAGGGCTAGATTACTTAGTGTAGAGCAGGCTGAGGAAGTTAGAAGCTCCAGATGTGGTAGAACACGTTGTCAGATTTGTCAATGTGTAGTAGAGGGGGATAGATCTAAGGGTCCTTATTCCAGCAGAGAATACATGATTAATTTTAGTCTGGATTGTAACTCTTCTAGTGTAATTTACGTTTCAGCATGCAGGACATGTAGTAAACAGTATGTAGGCAGTACATGTACTTGGTTTAGACAGATATTTAATGATAATAGGTGTTTTAGCAAGAAATTTAACAACGGAGTTTTTGTACCACAGTTTTAGTTAGAGCATACTTTGTTTGTTGTTATTTGTAACTGTACAGCTGTAAAACAGATCAGTGTTATGTAATAGTATATTCCCAAGTGTTACTTAGTTGAGTTTAGATTTATGTATTTAAGCAGGAATGAGCTTAGTATGGACAGTATTGTGACGAAGATCAAATGGAAACGTCAATGAATTGGTACATTTTTTGAGCCTTATATATATATATAAAAATATATATAAATATATAAATATATATATGTCAAGAGCTCAATCATCCATGTTTATTAAATATATATA